>PVKS010003282.1:0-105990 GCA_004027875.1 Aplodontia rufa | reverse complement strand
AAATCACACACAATTTTTTTATGGATTTTGTCATATTAAACTTGTTGATAATATTATTCACTCTGTATATACCAATTATGTGCTATAAAATTCAGTCTGCATGCCTTTTCCTGTAAAGATGAATTAAATTCTATTTTCTATAATTAAAATTACAACATATTAAAGTGGGAAAAAACTATCTGCTTCAACTCCCTTGTTTTATCACTATGATTATCTTATTAATATGATGGACAACAACAATCTACTTACTGAAGTCAACATATCTGTACTATACAAATTTAATTCAACTCTGTAATCAGCCCTTGAGGTAATTGCTGTTACATTTTACAGACAAGAAACATAATTTCCAGGTTCAATAACTTAAGCAAATGACATTTTCAAATATGTCAGTGACTAGATTTTTGAAACTAGAATTTGTGCTATTTCCCACCTCTTTCTCTTGATCAATAAGTATCTAATAATGGAAAAAGGACTGAAATTCTCATTTCCACTCTATGACTATTGCATATGATATACTATATCATAGTCTTTGTAAACATGAGGGAACAAGAACATGTTCTTTGGATAGCAAAAACAATGTGGATGGTTTCTCTGGCATTTGTGGTTAATATTTTAATTGGTTGTCTTGCAGTTCATACCACCTGCCCGAACTTGTGCCCTTCTGTGGCCTGCACATTCCACTATCTTTATACCAGCCCTCCTTAGGTCTTCACAACAAAAGTTGGTTCCTGTTCATTAAGTTTTGGAAGGAAGTGTTGATTTCAGCCCAAATCCATTCTTCAACCTCCTTGGGAATAGAATTTTGAATGGAAAGCCATTGACTGTCCTTTTCATGTTCCTATACGTGGTGATCAGGAGTAAGTCACTGAACCTCAGTGTCTTTTCTGCAAAATTGGTGTAACAGTATTTGACTCTGGGGATAGTTACATAGTGGAACCATTTCATTCCTTCAAAAAATATTTTATGAGATCTACCATATACCTAGCCCTGCAGTCAATATAACTCTAATTTTGTAGAAGAGACAAGGATTGAGAGATACAGATAGGATGATTTCCCCAAGGTAAGACAGTGAATCTTCATAATTCTAGTATTAATCAAATTCTTCCCAGGCCAGGAAAAAAAGTAACAATTCAAGAGTTCCCTAGAGAAAGCATGCAAAAACTACTTTCTATATATTTTATTGAGGATCCCTACTTAAAATTAATAATATCTTCTGCATTTCCATATCACTTGGCTTATATGGTTTAAATAGTAATTACCACAATGCATTGCAGATAGTTTTAAGGGCATGCTCTCTGAAACAAGGCTACAAATAATTTGAAACAGGGAGATGTCTTATATCACTGCTTCCCTGATGAAAAGAAACTAAATATTCCAAAAACTTACATGAGAAATGCAGCATTGTGTATAATATTTCCTTCCTCATTTACTCCCATGGAGACCCACACCTAGAAAAATTCACAGAGCACCCAGACACCCACACACTTGTACATATAGCCCACACAGCCAGCACACACTCCATATACACACATTGGTCTCACAAACCAGGACAACTCAGATTTTTGTTATGATTCATGTGTCTTGGGCCTTCATCAGCAAGAATTTCTAGAAATTAGGCATCAGAGAAGGAAGCTCCAATGAAGTGTTGGATTTGCTTCTTCTAGAAGCCTGTGATCCTATTTAGCCTCATAATGTTTTAAATGGAACTGTTGGCTTAGAGTCTCTTAAAAAATGTCAAATAGAAGTGCACATCGTTGACCTGTGAGGACAGATCAACATCTTCCCAGGTTAATCCTGTCACTGTCTCTCACTACAGTCTTCTTAGGAGTCAGCTTATCAGGCAAGTCTTCTTGTCACCTCCATCTTAGGAGAAATTCTTTTTGGAAACTTTATTCCCCAGTATTTTAGTTTCTTTAATTCCAAATAGAAACCAGAATATTCCATGTAAGTCACTCTTTTAAAAGTGTCCCTAACTGATATCTTCTTAGCATACCAGGCAGAGTATCTGTCTGATAAAAGTATATTTCATATCTCCCGTGCTGCCTGTTTTCCTCACACAGGAAGCTCCCTGTATTGGCAGATGCCCATGTGGCTCCTGTCTGATGGATGCCTGTTTTATGCCTCTGTGATATCACTATGGCTCTGGGAGCCTGAACTTGGGAAGAATCTTATTTGAGGTGGCTCCTGTTTCAGCATATGGTAAGCACAAGTTTTATACACCACCATAATAGGAAGCAAATTAATAATTTTTTATCTATAGATCCTGGGCATGGAAGGTTCAATGAATCAGGAGGGAAATTTTGTGTCCCCAGGGCATGTGAGGTAGGAATGAGGACCAAGTTACACACACACACACACACACACACACACAGAGAGAGAGAGAGAGAGAGAGAGAAAGACAGAGGGGAGGGTGGTGGTAATGCAGATGGCCCAGTCTATTAGACAGGAAATTGTCTCTAAGTTCTTGTCTCTGGCTTGAGTCTTCAGGATAGAGTGTTCTGCTAATGCCTAGGCAGCAACCACTGGTTTCTTTCTGTTCTTTTTTTTTAATGGAATAGTATTTTTTATTTCAAATCACATTTTTAAATATCTATTCCCATGGAAGTGTTTGGGACATACTAGATGATAAAAGCATCAATGGGCTTATTGCTGGAGGATTACATTACCTGTGATTTTTCTTTACACTTAATGAATATATTTTTTTAAATTTTTTTATTTTTGAACAACTATACAATTTTTTAACAAAATTATATAAAATGTGTATATATTCTGGATATTCTTAAACTCGCTTTTACCCTACAGTCCATTTGAAACTCAAAAAGCAAAGTGGTCCATTTAAAAGATATCAGTTGATATCACTGCTTTAGCTTGAACTGTTGGGTGGTTTCCATCTTCCTAGAGTTAAAAGTTTAGCTCACACTAAATAATCTGCCACTTATCCCATTACACCTCAGATGTCTTATTCCACGAACACTTTGTTGCCCACAAGGGCTTCCAAGCTTTCCTCAAAGTATAGATGAGTATGTGCATTTTATTGTCTTTCCACTGGCTTTCAGAAATACACATGTTAATACCTTAACTATCTGCATGTGAGTTTAGCTCAACTCTATCCTTTACTTTTTGTTTTAGTAGACCTCTTTGGTTTTGAGGCCCTGGGGATTGAAACAAGGGCTTCACACTTGTTAGGAAAATGCTTTAGCAATGACCTACATCCCTAGCCTCCCTACCCCCTTTACAGAATTCTGCCCTCACCATCAAGCTTAAACAGATATACCTATTCACTTATTCTGCCCAATTCTCCAATTTTTGCCATAACATCACAGTTTAAGATGTCATATCATTTTCTTCTATATTATGCTAATTGTTTCTTTCTGTTTTGTTTATTAGTAACTGTTAACTAAAGCAGGACCTGGTATAAAATATGTACTCAGATAATACTCATCAGATGACTAAGTGAATGAATGAATGAATGAATGGACAGTTCAAAGCAATGAAAAATAGCTCAAAAAAGTATAAGCAAATACATTGTGTCTAATCTATTATAGCCATTTTAAAATTAGTGAAGATAGATTATTAAATAAAGGAGAACATTTAATTTTTATAAAAACTAGTGATGGATTCTTGTCTCAGGTAATATACTAAAACAAACTTTGAATAAGTTAAATTAGGCATATTTCAAATGCATATGCATTATATGAATTTTTGTGTGAATGGTTATATAGCATGTCCATATGAGTTAAAACAGCACAGGTGGGGCTGGAGCAGTGGCTCAGCAGTTTTGGCGCTTGCCTGGCAAGTACGAGGACCTGGGTTCAAACCCCAGCACCATGTACACAACTAAGTGTTAGAGCAATGAAGGCCATGTGAAAAACTAAATAAAGTTATTTCTCTCTTTGTCTGTCTCTCTCACTGTCCCTCTCTCTTTAAAAAAAAAAAAAGCAGCACAGGTGATCACAACAATCTCTGAAACATTGGTGCTCTCCCATAGTAGAAGTTTATTTCTTGATCACATAATAGATGAATGAGCATTTTGGCTGGAGCCCTCACTATGATTGTATGACCAAGCACTTTACCCTGTGCTTCTGTGTCACCCCTGGGGCCCCAGAGAGCTGTGCTTGTGTGTGGTGGGAAGGCAAAAAATAAGATGTAAAATACAAGATGATTCTGGGATGCTTTTATAGGTAGGCTTAAAAATAGAACACAACCCTTCCACCCCTATCCTTAGCCATCAGCTAGTCAGATAAGGCAGTTGCAAAGGAAGCTGAGAAAGATAGCTACACAATATTTGTTTAGTTTTATTTTACACTAGAAAGAAGACAAGGGGCTGGAGCGGTGGCTCAGCGGTTTCAGCGCTTGCCTGGCAAGCACGAGGACCCGGGTTCAAACCCCAGCACCACTTACACAACTGAGTGTTGGAGCAACGAAGGCCATGTGAAAAACTAAATAAAGTTGTTGCTCTCTTTCTCTGTCTCTCTCACTGTCCCTCTCTCTTTAAAAAAAAAAAAAAAAGAAGAAGAAAAAGAAGACAAAATTGGATTTGGAGACAACAAAAAAGACTCCACAATCTACAGCCCTGAATTTGGAAGGGAACTGTTTTATCATAACAACACTCATGAAGAGACTAACAAGACAAGCTTAGCAGATTCAAGGACATTATTTTTGAAAAAACACATATTATAAACACCATGAAAAGACAAGGAAGAAGCTTTAAACAGAAGAAGTGGCAACTGAGATTCAAGGAACACTCAGAGCCAAAAGTGAAACACAGTAAGTAACCCTGATAAAAAGTGAGCAAGATCTTGGGACTATAAGTGTAGTTTCCCATGACAGGAGTGAGAATCCTGTCCATCAATTTAATGTTGTGAGGTACTTAACACAATTTAGTTATTTGATTAGGAAAATCAAATTTTATGTGTGTGTGTGTGTGTGTGTAAAATATATGTAAAAACCATATATACACATACATGTATAAAATATATATACATATGTGTGTATATGTAAAATGTGTGTATATATGTATATAAAATATATATGTATATAAAGTATAAATTTATAAGTGTGTATAAGTTTCCCTGGAACACAATAATTGCTTGTGTGAAATCAGGTCCTAAAGAAAAGTAGGGCATTGGAAAAGAATCCAAAATATAAAATGAGAGAACCCTAAAAGAATTGAGTACTTCTCAGCTAAGCTCCTTAGCTCTACATATTAAAGAGGCAAATTTCATGTAGAAGAACAGCCTCTTAAAGCTTTTACTGCATTCCTATAGGTGAGAACATTTTAAACACTGTAATAAGGTACACGAAGCTAAATTATTTCCAGTTTGACATTTCTTGTGGAGAATTGTTGAGAGCAGACAGCCAAACATTAAGCAAATAGAAAACAGCAGCAGAACATTACTTGCCAATGCTACTAGGGAAAGCATCTGCTGTATTCTGTGGAGTTCTTCTATTTCTATAACACTGGTCATATCATAAAAGTGAAAGAAAAGGGCTAAGTAAGTACATTATAGAATTTCTTTCATGGAAAATGCATGGTCTGTGCAAATTTGATCTAAACTACCTGTCTGAACACATGAACATTTAAAATGAGTACGATTTAATAAAAATAGTAAAAGTATTGCCAGATACTAAAATCTACTCTACAATTGTATTTTTACTTCTACCAGTGAAAATAAGGGCATCTTGATAAAATCTAAGGTCACAGAGGAGAATTTGTGCCCAAATTATTACCATCAGTATTTAACTCTGGAGAATTTCCAAATGCGTCAAAGAAAAGCAATTAGAGGTGGGACCCCAACGGAGAGCATCTCCAGAGGGAGAAATTCTAACTAGCTGTGAAAACATTAGAAAAAATCCATATTTTATACTTCACATGAATTAAAGCCAATGGTCTGCTATGAGTACAGGGATAGCACTTAAGATAATACTGAATACCAAATCTAAGATTCCCTGGTGACAGTTAACTCCTCATGGGACTCCATCAATTTTGAAATCACTACAGTATTTCCTGTACTGTCCTTTAACAAGTTCACACAAGAATAGTTACTAAGTGAAACAATTCAATTCCATTTGATCTGCAGACTGAAAGTATAAAAACATATTTATCCTTAAAAGGAGTTTTGATTTGGATGGGATGCCTGAGAGGCAAAATAATAAAAAAATTTAATTCCAGAAAAAATAAAGCACATAGAATATCAATGGTAGAGGAGACTGATGACCAACAATGATAACAGTGGGTAACACAGACAATCATCAATAGATATACGGTAAATAAGTGAAAGACTAAATAGTATATATTGTTTCTATTACTCATCTCTGTTTGAAAAGCATTCCTAAAATTGAGTCCAAAGTTGAACTCAGATCTTACTTGCCTCAAACTATAATTAAGGAAAAACTAATTTAAAAATAATATTTGGTGTTTGTAAAAGGATAGAGACTGTCTGATATTAAACAAAAATATATTTAATTAAGATTGAGCATTTTAAACACTATAATGGATGGAAAATAAAATGGATGGAAATAAAATCCTTGAATTGCACTGACTCCAGTAAATGGACAGAAATGGTCTCTGTGAAGCAGCTCTCCAGAGATGCCAGTTTCAAGTACACATAGTTTAGCTCTCCGCCTAGTCTCCCTGATAACTTGTCAAGTGCAATTTGTAACAGATAAACTGAAACTTGCTATCTGCATTTCTTGGAGAAGAGCCCCTTTTGTAAGCCTGTTGTAAGCCCTGCTTTCCCTGAATTTTGCTGCTGCTTCTTCTTCTTCTTCTTCTTCTTCTTCTTCTTCTTCTTCTTCTTCTTCTTCTTCTTCTTCTTCTCCTTCTCCTCCTCCTCCTCTTCCTCCTCCTCCTCCTCCTTCTTCCTCTTTCTCCTCCTCCTCCTCCTCTTCCTTCTTCCTCTTACTCCTCCTCCTCCTCCTTCTTCCTCTTTCTCCTCCTCCTCCTCCTCCTCCTCCTCCTCTTCTTCTTCTTCTTCATTTTTATTGTTTCTTCTCTGTCCCCAAATTAACCCTTTGTTTTTTCTTTTCTACTCTGGTCTCTGCTGGTCTCACTATGCATCAACAATTGGACCCTACTACATAGTCACAATAAGCCCATGAAATGAGTGTCACTAATCTTATTTGGCCATTGAACAAACTCAGTGGAAGAGTAGCTTCTCTAAGTTTTTCCAGTTAAATTACTACTACCACCACTACTAGTACTAATATTAGTAATAATAATAATGATAATAATAACTGGTGCTCAGACCCAGTTCTGAATAACTATAATCTTTTTCCCACCACACTATTCTGTCTCAATATGAGAAGGAAATTGTGTTACTAGAAGCTGATGATAATGTTTTTGTAGATGGAATGAATCTCTGGATGACTGACCATAAAAAAAGTGCAAGAGAATGCACTTTTTCCAAGAGTGGAATTTCCTGGACTCTGTGAATATTATAAATAAATATTGTTTGTAACTAACCATAGTGATTCTCATCAAAATATTCCATGATCTATCTGTAGTGAGACCCTTTTGTTTTCCAATACCTCCAATCATTTCTCAACCTTCCCCTTTCCTCTAGCTTGTTTCTGTGTAGCGTCTCCGTGTGATTACACAGTGAGTGATTTTTCAAATACAACATTGTTACAAGAATCAAAAGAAACAGTTATTTGTGAAGGTGATGAAAGTTGCCACTTGTTTTCCGCGTTTTACCCAGTATGAATAGATCTCAAGGAAGCTGCACTGTTACTGTTAGAAAGATTTCTCACTCTACAATAGTTCCTTAAGTCCCTTCACTGTGGCTCAACATTCACTTCTGCCTGCATGCAGTGAAAAAGAACAATGTATTATGTCTGATGCCGATCCAATTACATTCTTCAATTCTTGCTCAGGAAGAATTTGCTCAACAGGCTCTCCATGGGACATTAATAATGAAGACCTTGAAATGTCCTTGATCACATGTTGAGATGGAGAAGATAGTAGCACAAAGAAAAATCTGTACATGGCAAATAAAGGCAGAGCCAAGAAGAGAAATGAATAGGGAAATTGCTACTCATTCCTAACTATGAGAGTTGAGCATATGTCTTTATCAGAACCAAGGCTAAGATGGTAAAAATAAAAATGAAAAAAATAGTCTCTTCCTTTAAGAACTTTCTGGAGTAGTAAAATACACAGATATTTACCTGTATCACTGTAGCACCATAATATTAGCAGAGTGATAGAATTTTAAATCCCTGAGTGAGACATAATACAACTCCTGCACAACCTCAATGCTTTAGAGAAACCTTTTTAGAGGAGCCAATTCTTCAGATAAATTTTAAATGATAAAGGTGAAGGAAAGTGTGGACAGGCATCTGCAGCTAGATAGCTGAAAAAATCTATTATCTGTTCCATAAATTCTCTTTTTTGAGAGAGAGAGAGAGAGAGAGAATTATTTTAAAGAATCTTGATTCACCAAATTACTAATCCAATTAGTTTATCTAACAGGATGGTGCATCCATTAAAAGAAGCTCCATCCCTGAAACTTTGTTGCTGATGATTGATTCTCATGGCTAAAGTTCTCAAAGATTTGCTGTTAGCCATCCTTTCATTTTTTTTTAGAGAGAGAGGGTGGGGGGAGAGAAAAAGATAGAATTAATTTTATTTATTTTTTCATCTGGTTTTCATTTCTCCGACAAGTATCTGTACATGCTTCTAGGATTCAAACCCGGGTTCTCACACATGCCAGGCAAGTGCCATTGAGGCAGAAAAAGTTAGGCAGTCAGCGTAAGGAGAACAATGTGGGTCGAAGAGGAGAAAATTAACTGATGGTCATCTTTCCTGAGAGGGCAAAGACAGCCCCCAATGCTAATAAGGGTCTGAAAAGGTAGGCCCAGATGCAGACACTCCCAGCTGCTAAGGAAGGAACCACATTCTTTCTATTGGCGCTTAAGGCATGGGTCAAAGACTGGACCAGAATTCCCCACGCCTGTGTCCTAGGTATAGGGACAGGGAGTCCCCTTCCCCTACTCTGGGGGAAGTCTACTCTTTTCCCTATGCTTTAATTCCTATAAAATAAAATCCATCTACTGCTCTTGCCTTGGTGTCCCTTGGTTTCATTCTTCGACTCTGAGAGGAACTGAACCCGACATCCACATCACCGGCATCACCATAACTGCTGAGCCACCCTGATCCAGACCCCTTCTTCTCATTTTCTAAGCTTCAGTTCATAAGTCACCTCTTCCAAGAGTCTTTTCCCATCCACTGATCTGACCCATTATGAAGACCCTCACTTCTAAGGCTGCCAAGTCGCTGTCTTCCATGCTGTGCAGTTCTACAGTCTTCATTCCACTGGCCATACCTGAGATGGTTTATTATTGATTTCTTTAGCTTTCTGACAGGCTCATTCCATTACTCTAAACTATTATCAAGGTCTTTTATGTTTGTACGATAATCCCCTATAATCAACATAGATCAAATGACTGAAATACTTTAAACCTATGATAATAACCACTATTTCCTGGTTAACAGCTTTTCAAGCAGTGCAGGAATCTTAATAAGAAGACAGGGAATATCTGGGAAGTGTGGCAGTTATAGATTGCCCTTGTGTATGTACTTACAGGAGGAGATTTATAGTTTAATGGAAGTTGGGGGTAAGCACAAAAAAGAGCAAAACTAGACACAGGTATTAGTTCTATTGAAATCAAATTGTGCAGGAAGATAATTGTAATCATAAATTACTAATAAAATAAAGGATCAGCATTCATATTAGTGATGTTCATACTCATAGCATTATCTACATTATTTTTTAGTTATTATTGACATATCCACAGAAATTTTAGCAATAAATGTTAACTCAAACCAAAATTCTAATATTATACATGCTTATTTGTTAGTCATTTAAATATTTATAAGTAATTTTAACTCAGCACACACATTTATGTAAAATGATAGACAAAAGACTAGGAGAAAACAAAAAAATTTCAAACATGATTTTTTTGGGTCTCTTGTACTCTGTTTCCATGTTATATTGTTAATTGTTTTAGAATTTTATCCAATTGATATCATGTCCATTAGAAGTTGATAGTAGGTGCTGTAAAATAAGCAAATTCATAGTAGCTTATAAAAACAATGTCATCTACCTGCATCCTATTTTTCCATTGTGAGTTGGACAGGAACTTTGTTCTAGTACTTCTCTCTGAACAGCCACTGTCTTCCACTTTGCAGGTCACCATGGAAAAGAAAACCAGAGCATTTGGAGACTGCTCTCACCAGCAATCACATGCTCAGCTAAGAGATGACACACGTGAAATCTTACCCAACTCACTTTCCAGAAATAGTCGCATGTTCCTGCCTAACACATGGGGAGAAGGGACTGCTATCACAAATCTCTCTTGTGCACAAAAGACAGAGATCTTTAAATAATGGTGCAAGATGAATGGAAATTACAAGTATGCAAACTTGTGTAATCATACTTTCATTCCAAGTGTCTGTATTTTACAAAAGAATTGAAGTTTGAAATACTCCAGTGTTCTCCATTTATGTACAATGTACATTATTTTTTAAAGTTATCACCCATTCTGTCTTGTGGCTTAAGGAAAAAATATCTAGAAAAATATTTGAGATGAAGGTAAATATGATTTTTACTTTAAGGAAAAAAACTTTCTCCTTGACAGCTCTTTGGTTAATGCTTCTTTCACCTCTTTATTTCTAAGGCTATAAATGATAGGGTTCAACATGGGGATTACTGTGGTATAAAACACAGCCACCATTTTTCCTTGTTCTACAGATTCTTTTGATGGGGGTCTGAGATACATGAAGAAAAGAGTTGCATAGAATATGGTGACAGCTGTCAGATGGGAACCGCAGGTCGAGAAGGCTTTGCGCCTGCCTTCCTTGGAGCCGATCCTCAGGACAGCAGGAAAAACATACAGGTAAGATACAAGAATGATGAACAGAGAAAAGGAAAGATTGCATCCAGCCACAACAAACATTGATGTTTCTTTGTTGTAGGTGTCAGAACAAGCCAGCTTAATCAGCGGTGGGTCCGCACAGTAGAAGTGATCGATTTTGTTGGGGCCACAGAAGACCAAGTGGTAGGTCCACATGGTCTCCATCAGGCCGGTGAGTGCTCCATACACATAAGGCACCAAGACTAGGGACCTGCACACATGCTTGGACATTTTGCTTCCATAAAGCAGAGGGTTGCAGATGGCCATGTACCGATCAAAGGCCATCACTGCCAGGATGTAAATCTCAACATGGACCAAGGCAATAAAAAAGTAACATTGTACCAGACAAGCAGGATAGGAAATGGTTTTCTTCTCTGAGAGGAAAATTTCCAGCATCTTTGGTGTCACATTGGATGAGAAGCACAGATCCACAAAGGATAAGTGACTCAGGAAGAAATACATGGGTGTGTGAAGCCGGACGCTGACCCGGATGAGTACAATCATGCCTAAATTCCCTGCCAGTGTGATCATGTAAATGGCCAGAAACAGCCCAAAGAAAAGAATCTGCAGTTCCAGGCGGCTGGTCAGTCCCAGGAGAATGAACTCTGTCACCAAGGTAAAGTTTCTTCTCATAATTCCCTTCAGTGAGAAATGAGAATGTTGCATCCGTAGCAGGATCACTAAGAAAAGATAAGTAACAGTGACAATTTTCCTATATTAGAACTTTCTTTGTTTTCCTTTTCTACATACTTAATTTTTTTTAAAGAGAGAGGGACAGTGAGAGATACAGAGAAAGAGAGAAACAACCTTACTTAGTTTTTCACATGGCCTTCGTTGCTCCAACACTTAGCTGTGTACATGGTGCTGGGGTTTGAACCTGGGTCCTCGTGCTTGCCAGGCAAGCACCGAAACTGCTGAGCCACCGCTCCAGCCTCTTACTTAAAATTTTTTATGACTTGATTTTTGTCTCAGGAGACACTAGAATTAGTGCTACAATAAAAAACATAATCTAATTAAACACTAGCAAACAAACTGGCAACTGGGTTTCAGGAACTTTGACTTCAGTTTTTTTCCTCTTCTAACTGGCCTCCTATTTCTCTTTGCCTATTATACTCCTTGATTGGCAACTACTCTTCCTTCCCATTGCCATTTCCAATATGTCTCCTTTTTACACTTTACTTTTAACCTCACATTAATTTTTAGGTCTCTTTTTACTACTCAGTATGAATTTAAAAATGAATACTTACCTCCTATCTAAGTTAATTTTCCAGACAATTTAACTGGAAAGAGAAAACTTTACCAGAAATTCTTTCCATGAAAGTATTTATCAGGAAAAGAAAGAAAATAAAATCTCTTAGGTAATTTGAATAAGTATACCAAATGATAAAGATATATCTTAATTCATTATTCATGATATAAAAAATCGGTATCCTATTTTAGAATGATTAACTATTTCCTTGGGTGAAAAAAAAAGGAAGAAAGAGAAATACTTGAAAAAATCATATGATTATCCATCCTAATGAAAAGCTTTTGGAAAGTCTTTTAACATTCTTCCAGTTAATTCAGTAAATATTAGAACAGCTAATTTTTCAGAACATGAGGCTTGAACAAAAGTACCTACTTGCACATGTTAGCTTACAATCCTGGAAAACTGAGATAGAATAGCAAAGTGATAATCCAATCTATGGACCTGAATTTGACAGCATCTGGGCTGGAAGCCAGCTCCTCCCTTATACCCGCTTTAATGTTTTCTCCTCAGAGGAAAAACTCATCTTTATAAGTACAATAAGTACAGTTCTTAAAAAAAAAAAACACGGAAAATAAAGGAGAAATGAAAAGAAAGCAAAGTTAAAGAGAACAATAGCAAAAATTGGAAATAATTTCCTTTTCTTTTTTTATTCTCAAACTCAATTTGCTACAATCAAAGAGATGGTTTTGGCCAAGAGAATGTGATGAGAGACAAGTGTGTAAATTTTTAGCCACCCTTGTGCAAGACAGGCTTTTCTGCTTCCCACTGGCTGTGATGGACATTGTACTGAGCCACCCTGTATCACATGGCTGAGAACAAATCTTTACAAACAGCAGAAAAACAGGAACAAATAAGTTGGAGCTCCTGAAATGTTAGCAGGGTTGAACTCACAGATTAGCTCAGAATTTTAAATAAAGAAAAAATGTATTTCTAACTTCTGTCATTGACTATAACTGAATTTTGCTTTCACAAGAATTGAACCTAAATCTAAACAATGCAAGCAAAATTGGGTCAGTGCTTAAGATTACTATAAGGCTGATAACCATTAAGGTAACTATATGAAGTGATCATTAGTAGTTCAAATCTAAATAATCACACAGGTTATGTCCAAGAACTACATGCTTAAAAAGCATGATGATGATGATGTTTTGATAATCTTGAGGTTAGCCTCTTAAAATTTTCTGAAACTTTTCCATCCATTTCATAGCAGTTAGAAATCCAGAATGATCCCAAAACACAAACACACACTGTTGCAACTTTCTGGAAACCAGATGAAAGATAGATATTTATTGCAAAATAGAATAAAAGAATGGAAATTAAATTAAAACAAGAGACAGTGGTATTTTCTTTTCTTTTCTTTCTTTTTTTTTTTTTTTAAGAGACAGGAACAGGTGTTGGGGATTTAGCTCAGTGGCTGAGCGCTTGCCTAGAATGTGCAAGGCCCCAAGTTCGGTCCTCAGCCCTGAAAAAAAAAAAAAATAGAGAGAGAGGGACAGTGAGAGAGAGAAAGACAGAATCAATTTTTTCTAAGTTTTTCATGTGGCATCCATTGATCTAATACTTAATTGTGTACATGGTGCTGGGATTTGAACCCATATCCTAGTGCATGCCAAAGAAGTAATGCAACCTCTGAGCCACTGCTCCAGCCCCTCAGCACTCTTTTTTTTTTTAAAGAGAAAAAGACAGTATGAGAGAGAGAGAGACAGAGAGAATCAATTTTTATTGAGTTTTTCACATGGCTTTCGTTGCTCTGACACTTAGTTGCGTACGTGGGTGCTGGGGTTTGAACCCATTTACTTGTGCTTGCCAGGCAAGCACTGTAACCACCGAGCCACCAGGCCAGCCTCCCTTCCAGCACTCTTAACTATAGATTTTTTCTCTGGTAATTTTTGTAACATTTAATCCCTGACTTCATATATTTCCCTGGTTTCCTTTATATCGCTTTCTCTCCAATTTCTTACTTCCACGTTTTCTCTGTAATTCTAAGCCATCCATATTTTCTGAGTCCTAATCTCCAACTCAGCCATAGGTCTATTTTAGCTTCATGTTCATAAGGACCTTTTTGTATAATGGAAACCATTACCTTTAGAAAGATGATTAAACCCCACCCCGCTCTTCCCATCTGTCTTCTTTTCTGTTGTCTATGTGTGCAAAATCTCCCTGAATTTACCTGTTGTCTGAATACACACATACATAAACCACACTTATAAATAAATGTTCATACGTAGATATGCATCCCACCTTCCTTGGAAACGGTCCACCAGGCTCTCCTGCTACTCTCCAAAATCTTCAAAATCATTTTGTCTTCAAGCATCTCAGCAACCTCAGCACTTATATTTATTTCAAATAATTGATTCAAATTTTTTTGAAGTTAACAGTTTTGACTTTAAAAATTACAGCTACGCTGCATATTATCTCTACGATTTTAGACTTCTATAAACCGTAGCTTTTCTCAACAGAAACCCTTGTTGCTAGGGTTTTCTTTGAGGTTTAAAAGCTATAATGTATGCAAATTTTGGACAATATGTGAAGTACATAATGTTATAAGAGAAAAATATCAGTTTTTGTCTTCATCTGTTTAATTTTAAGCACAAATTTTCAGATTCTGTGCATTTGTACCACAGAAAGAGCCAAACACTCTCCTTTCTCTGAAGTCATTTAACTATTTCCAACCAGGCAATCATTCCTACCTAATACATATTTAGATTCCAAGCATAAACAGCAACATTTTGACTAGTTACTAATACAACAAACAGTCGCCTACCTGTAAAGAAGAAGGGAAAGCCAAAAGGCTTTCAAGAATAAGTGAGGGAGATTTTTACAGTGTTTATAAGGTTGATTTCTTTTCCCTATTGAATTTTTTGAAAAAAAATCAGGGTGAAGTATCAATCCACCAATTAAAAGTTCCCTGAAGACAGCTCAGGGACTTCAACATGGGAATAGGGAAGGACATAAGCTATTTTTTCTGTTTTCTCCATCTTTCTTGATAATGAACTCACTCACTGCTTGCTCTGCATTGCTGGGCATTGTTCTACCTCCCTATTACTCAGCAGGAAAGACTGCATGCTAAAATAAGACAAAACACTACCCATGTCACTTGGTTCACAGTGCAGCCCAAATTGTACCTTACAGTCTCACTGTAGGGACCAAACACTCATGTCAAATCAACAGCGGGGCCATATCCTTAGGCACTGTTGTTTTTCTTACTTCACTCTTTTGTTTTAAGAAAAGCCCAAGAGAAAAATGATACAAAAAAGGAAATCTAAAGAATGCAACAAGTTCTTCAAATATTTTTTTTCCTAGGCCAGGATGCCCCTTGTATAAATAATTACCAAATATCTTTGTGGTAAAATGTTTTTTTTTAATTTTTTTATTAAGGAGTTGAGTTATTGTACAATCATAAATGCATATAAAGTAGCAAAATGAAATGCATATATTTTTAAACCAGAATTACCCCCTAGATCCCTCCTTATTTTCCCTCCTTCTCCCCTGTCCCACCTGTCCTCTTCCCCCTTCCCCCACTCCATATCTGTGTTGCCCTAGATCACCTGTTGCTATGCCTTCGCTGGGTCTAATACATGAGGTTGACATGCACTTGCCTTCTCTTGTTCTTACTTCATCTTGTTTCATGATTAAATATTCACTAAAATGAAGAAGAAATGCCCATGCTTTCCAGCACCATAGTAGCAATGCCTGATACCCACATTGCACATTTGGCTGGAGAGGGAATCAACAAAACCAAAGAAAGTGGTTTCTGTTCCACTGAGTAATTTTGGCTTCACAATGTTTATGCAAATCACCTCATTTAGATTCCTCATCTTTCAAATATTGGATGTACATTGCTTCCAGTTCAAAATCAAACAGATTTCTAGTGACTCTATGCAGGAGTTTGGGAGTTAATCACATTTTGGCTTTACCCTGAGAGCTTACTGAAACACTGCTTAGGGATATCAATTTAGCCACTACGGATAGATTAATTATCATGAAGTTTGCAACTTTGATAGTAGATAGAATTGAGCATCACAACATCAAACCTGTAATGAAAGGGGGCTCTTGAAAGAAAACAAAGGAAAAGAAACAGGTGAATAAATTGCTAATTCATATGATTTTACTGACATTAGTTGCCAGATGAAAACAGAAAGCTAGAAATCTTAGACTGAAATAGAAAGAGCCTAGAAAGGAGATTGCTTAGCTGGACCGTTGATGGGGCCAGTCATGCAATCACTGCCCATGCGGGTAGAATAAAACCGTTGCTCTTTACATACACCTTCTTTTTCAGGGACATGCTAAAATAGTCAACTAGATGATGTATTATTTTTATGTCACTACTTATGTTAGAAATTATTGGTATTCTTTACTTAAAAAAAATTAAGTCAAACTATGTCAGTAAAACATTCCATGCCCTTGAGTTAAATCCAGATAAGATGTAATGCTTTACAATCTAATACTGTTTTTAGAGTTATAGTGGGAAGGGGAAGGGAGGGATAAGGGAGGGTAATTGAGGGGGCACTCCTGGGGATAAATGCAATATCCAGAATATATACACATTTTATATTATTTTGTTAAAATCTTGTAAGGTTGCTCAAAAAAAAAAAAAAACATTCCATGCCCTCCCTCTCTAATCCACTTTTACTTTTCAGCCTTCTTGCTCCTTGGAACACTATGGTTAAACGGCCAACTCCACAGGTCTGCATAGGTTGGAGTATTAGGATTACTGCTTTGACTGCTCTCCATTACAGTGACTACACCCATGCTGCCTTTGGATAGATAGTTCCTGTCATCACTTGGCCCCTTGTCACTTAGGGTACAATTGCTTTGCTATCATTAAAATTAGATTTCCTAATTAAATGTTTTGTTCCCACTCTAAGGTTTGTTCTCTTCAGAAGAGCAATCATGGGGCTCTAGAAGAATGCTGAGACTCCACTCACAAGTTTATTTCTCAAAGCATTGGTAAAGAGTTTATATTCTGAATTCTCCCACTATGAATAAGCAGATCCTATATAACAACTCTATTCTAGATTTCCAATTTCACTAAGCCCTGAAATACATTCCTATATGGCAAATCAAGAGAGAGCAGACATTTCCAATTCACTCACACTGGGTCCTCTTTCACCAGTGTTTTACCCAACTAACCAAAAAAAAAAAAAAAATGACATTATGCTTTGATTCTATAAATTGTCCACAGAAGAGTTCATGCGTTAGGCAATGCTGGAATGTTCCGAGGTGAAATGAGCAGTTTATAAGAGCTATAACCTCATCAGTGGGTTCGTTCACTTGATGGATGATTGGTGACTATGGACAGGTGAGGCATGCAGGGAGAGCAGGTCACAGAGCTCATGGCCTGGATTATATTGTCCCTAGCTCCACTCTGTGTTTCCTGGGTTGCCATGAGTTGAACCTTACTTCTGCATGCCATGTACTTAACTTCTGAACCTAGACCAAACTAATCTTTCTTCCTCTAATTTGTTCTTTTTTTCCCCACTGTAATTTATTTATTTATTTTAATTTTTCCAATGAATCAATATATTCATATTCTGAAATTAGATTTACCCCCTAGAGCCACCCCAATTACCCACCCTTGTCCATCCCCCCTCCCCCATCCTTCCCAGTACATCTCTAATTTGTTCTTTTCAGGTACTTTGGTCACAGAAATGGAAAAGCTGACTAACTTAACATGCAACTTTTCCAAACTTCCTATGCTCCAACATTAAATACATATTCTATGCTTAGAGGAACTATATCAATAAACTCATTCTGATCTTACTTTATGCTTTTCTCAGTATCTCACAACATTAATTTCCATTCTTACACCTGCCCCATGGAGATCTGGTTGTATAAATTATCTAACTTAGAAAACTCAAGTACTTCTTGGGGCATAATACACCTCCCCATGGATCACACTATGGACATCATCTGCAGGAGACTTCTGTGACCTGAGGATATTTATAGGTCCAGAAACAAAAAGAAATAGTGAAAGTGGGTCTAAAAGGTAATCATCATTTTCTTGCTTGTAAGAGGCTACTATTTCCTCAGGCAAGGCAAGATTATTCATCTGCACACAAAGATAGAAAGACCAATACTAGAGTGGTGAGAGAGGCTGCTACTAGTGGCGTGGGGATATCATTGCCACTGAGGGTAGAAAGGCAATTGCCACTGGAGTTGAGAAAGAGGATTCTCTTGGGGGTGGCAAGACTAGATCTACTGGGAAATGTGGAAGCTGCTGTCATTGTGGATAAGGAGACATCTTTTCCTAGCAAAGAAATATCACAACTTAGAAGTCCCCAGCTTATCAAAGTCTTCCCATATTTATCCACTGTCCAACTTATAAAATTGAAGTCTGCAGTTCTGTAACTGTGGAAATGGAATATGGGGTGTTCCTTCAGGGCACACTGAAAAGCTCTTTGGCTTGAGCTTGGAATTAAAAGCACTGAGCTCATCCTATTTTGTCACCACATTCCAAAAAAGAAATCTGTATCATTACATTTCTTATTTTTTCCAAAAGTGCTCAAAAGCATCATCTTCAGAGCAACACACCTCCTTGAATCTTATAAGTGTTTGATTAGAAGAATCCAATATAGACATTTTATCATGATAAATAGGCCATGCCATGAACTATTAATGCTCTCTTTCCTATGGGAAAAAGATTCATTAGCATCTTTAAAGATGGTATGATTAGAAAGACAATACTAGGAACCTCAGAACCAATTTAGTAAACTCAGTCTTAAAATTCTGTTACTCTAGAACTACTCTCCATTCCAAAATCTGTGTTAATTGGGTTCTTGAGAGAGATAGAACCAATTGGAACCAAAAGGCAGGATTATATGTATATGAATATACATATATATGCATGTATATCAATACATATATTGAGATTTACATATATGGAATCGGCTAATGCATTTATGAAGGCCAAGAAACCAATGATTTTCCATCTAAAAACTGGATAACCAAAAAAAACCTGTGGTTCAATGCATTCTGAGTCTGAAGACCTGAAACAGTAACGCTGACAGCATAAGTCCTGATGGAAACCTGAAGGTCTGAAACCAGATCATCAACATCCTAAGACAGAATATGAGTGTTTTAGATCGACCGAACAAATTTGTCCTTCTTTTGCTGTTTCCTTCTTTGCATTCCCTCAACAGATTGGATGAAGCTGACACATATGGATGAGAACAATCTTCTTCTGTCTACCAATTAATTGAACAACTCATTTCTTCCAGTAAAACACTATAGACACCCTCAAAATAATATTTTACAAACTATGTAGGAAATCCTTAGCCTAGTCAATTTCACACATAAAATTAATCATCTCATTCATTTTTGTAAATGTTGCATTATTTCTATTTATTTAATGGTTCAAAAAAGTCACAAATCTACACAATAGATAATACTTTTATTTTACAATTGATTTCTTTGATGAGATGTAATTACCTCACCATATTTGTAGGATGGGGTTAAAAACAGAATGGTTTTTCTAGCTTGCAGAGTAGGAAGATTTCAAATTTGTTGGGAAAATGTAAATTTCAGAGTTCTATACACTTGTAAGCAATATTCTGGAAGTCCATATGGTTCATAGTAAAATCCATTTTGTTTTATCTGAGTAGCTGCAACCTGGCAAAACATAATAATGGACTCTGTTATAGAATCTGAAGAAATCAGGTGGAATATTCACCAAATCTATATGAAGCCATACATACTGGCAATGGCAGCCACATATGTGTGGAACACTCTGGACTCAGTGCTGTAAATGCATGGAAGGCAGATGACCACCTGCATGCGATCCCCACAGAGTGCAGCAGAGAGAAAACACTGAGTCAGCCAGAATGCAATCCTGTCATAGTGTTGACATAAACTGATGGAGAAAAGGGTCTTTTCAAATAAAAAGGTAATCAGAGTTTGTGATTTTGACACACTGGTGAAGAGCCACACTGAGGATACAGTATTCAGTTTTATGCTCAAGTTTTCAACAAAAAAGAAAATGCATAGCAGTAGAAATAAGACAAAGAAAACAGGCTGCAACATTAGCCAAGTGATCAGCTTCAGGAAACATAATTCCTTCTTTTGAGTCTGGCTTATTCTGAACATTTTCAGACGAATTCTTCTGTTTAAGGAAATAAAAGGAGACTTATTATACATGAGCAAATTATGCACATTTAAGAATCCATGTTTTATGTATTTTACAGAAACATCTCATTACCTTATAAAACTACTGTTATTATCTCACCTTTTAAGGTATCTATGTATCCATCATTTTATAGGGAGCACAATCTATGTACCAGGCTAAGTAAAAGAAAGGATTACTCCCAAAGCACTGTTTCTGACCTTGTGATGTTTACATTGTCATAGAGAACACTGACATCAATTGTATCTGAAGAATGATAAATGTAACATAGGAAAATGATGCAGGAAAATAAAAGACAAGTGAAGTACATTTTTAGTTAGTGATCAATAAGGAGCTAACTTTCATTGAGTGTATACTGTGCTATCTAAAGTGTTTCTGAGTATTGATCCATATATTCTTCTACAAAGCATCCCTGTAAGAAAGTAATATATTTTGAAGAGAAAGACAGAGGGAGAGAGGTGGAATACTACACCAACTATCTTTGATTACATGATCTTAACCATTAATTTAAGAGGGAGAAAACAGAGTCAGAATATGACCACAAAGCTTCCTTTATTGAATAAGTTGAATTTGTCTATACATTGTAAAGTAAAATGTGATCGATCTTGTAGTAGATTACACTATTTAATGTACATGTAAGTGTCAGATACCCGATCAAGAACACTTTTGAAAGACAGAAAATGATTTCATCAATCCTTTCATGATGATTTCCTTAAATGAGTATAGTGGGAAAAATCATGCTATGGAAAGGGGGGCGAGCATGGTAGCATGCACTTGTAATCCCAGCAATTCCACACTGATGCGGGAGGAGCAACTGGCAACTTTGAAACCAGTCTCAACAACACAAAAAATATATAAAAAGAGCAGTGCATGTAGCTCAGTGGTAGAGCACTCTTTGGTTCAATCTTGTATACAGCAAAAAAAAAAAAAAAAAAAGGGCTTATAGGGATAAAGGGTGAAGGGAGAAAGGTGAACCTGCCTACAGATCTATGTGATTTCAGGTTAATAATGAGATTATGAGTTTCCATTTCCTCAGTTTACAAAAGTTTACCACACTGATCCTAAGATATTAACAGGCAGAGTGAACAAAACAACATATATTATAAACTAGGCTTAAACAAATTCATGAGACATTAAAAATCATGTCATGAGTGTCAATGTGTATTTTAACACTTCTGTGCATAACTATATAAATAATCACATATTTTCCTGTACATATATAAAATTTCTCCAAAAATTATTAATAGTAGCAACTCTGGTAGTAAGAATAGCAGATCAGGTTAGGGGAAAGAAATATTTTACTCTTTCCTTATATACCCTTCTACAGAGACTAGGTGCTTTGATTTTGAAGAATGAATATACAACATCTGATTTTGAAGAATGAATATAATGTATAATATTATAAAGATAAAAGTATGCAAAAGAAGAGTAATTCATTCTCACATTTATGCATACAACTTTCCCCTCTTCACACATGCCTTACTCTTCAGTGTCACATGGTAGCTATCAATCTTTTGTACCTGTGTCTTTCGTGCTTTGCTAATAGGTTATATATTTTCATTATGGAATTAAAATTAGGTTTTCTATAAATTCTATTAAACTTGGATACAGTTCTGATAAATAGATCTCTGATTTATAAAGATAGAAAAGTTGGGATTTTATTTAGAGAGTACATTTCTTCTGATGAGTTTCTGAAAAGCTTGTTTCACATCCTTATTCCTCAGACTATAAATGATGGGGTTCAACATAGGGCTTATAAAAATGTAGAAAACAGCAATGATTTTGGACTGTTCCACTGCCTTGTCTGTGGGAGGTCTAACATACATGCAGAACAGGGTCCCATAAAACACAGTCACCACCACCAGATGGGACCCACAGGTGGAAAAAGCTTTGCGCCTGCCTTCCGCAGAACGCATCCTCAGGATGGCCATGAGAATGAACAAATAGGAGATGAGAATGATGACGAGAGAGAAGCAGAGGTTAAACCCTGCTACCACAAACATGGATGTTTCCTTAATGAAAGTGTCAGAGCAGGAGAGTCGGATGAGGGGGGGATCGGCACAATAGAAGTGGTTAATGATATTGGAACCACAGAAAGTCAAGCGGTAAGTCCACATGATTTCCATCAGGCCACTGAGGAACCCGTAAATATAGGGAACAACAATCAGGCGAGCGCAGACTCCTTTGGACATCTTGCTACTATAGAGCAAAGGGTCACAGATGGCCGTGCACCTGTCGTAGGCCATCACAGCTAGTATATAATATTCAGTAATCACCATGGCAATGAAAAGGTAGCACTGCACTAAACAAGCAGCATAAGTAATAGTTTTCTTCTCTGATAATAAGTTCTCCAACATCTTGGGAGTCACATTAGTGGAGTAGCACAAATCCAAGCAAGACAAACTGGCAAGAAAGTAGTACATGGGAGTGTGTAGGCGCAAATCCACTCTGATCAACACCATCATTCCAAGGTTACTCCCAACAGTGATCAGGTAGATCACCAGGAACAGCACAAAGAGGATGGGCTGAAGCTCTTGACGATCCGTCAATCCCAAGAGAATAAATTCAGTCACCAAGGTGGAATTTCCTCTGACCATTGTCTTAGATATTGGCATGTTCACTTGGATGAATTAAAACGAGTCAAGGTGGTGAATAAGAAGTCTATCAGATGTTTATGTATTCTCTCTTATTCTCCTTTCTTCTATTCTTCCTGTCTCATTCACTCTCACACTATAATTAGAGTCTGATAAAATAGAGACTGATTGTCTTAAAAAGATCCCGATCTTGAAAAGCTGAGTCTATTGCATGTAGAGGCTCCCTACAATGTCTCCTGAGCCACTAGCTGGTTCAAGAATAGCAGATTTGGGATGGAGTGGTGGCTCAATGGTTAAGGCACTTGCCTGGCATGCACAAGTACATGGGTTCAAAACTCTGCACCCACATATGCAACTAAGTGTCAGAGCAACAAAAGCCATGTGAAAAACTCAATAAAAATTGATTCTGTCTCTCTATCTCTCTCACTGTCCTTCTCTCTTTAAAAAAAAATGGGAGATTTATGAGCTAAAGTTTGCACAAAAGTAGATTGAACTTCCAAATTCCTTTTATAAAATGACAGGTATCTAAAATATGCAATCAGATC
The DNA here is from genome assembly GCA_004027875.1 of Aplodontia rufa. Classification (NCBI taxonomy): domain Eukaryota; kingdom Metazoa; phylum Chordata; class Mammalia; order Rodentia; family Aplodontiidae; genus Aplodontia; species Aplodontia rufa. Next base: position 82,566 of record PVKS010003282.1, on the reverse strand, counting down.
TAGTTCTTGACGTAGTGGCAACGTGTAGAAAACATCCTTGCTGTCACAGTGTGCATAGTTGGAAGCTACACCTCTGAGAATGAGGTTATAAGTACAGAATTGGAGTAGCTTAAAGGATATTCTCTAGGGTCAGTTTTAGTGCTAAATCCCTAAGATTTAAGAGCACATATTTCACGTGCAAATATATCAAAGGCAAGAGTCCAAATTTTTCAATAACAAAGGCCTATATGAATTATTAAAGATGTCATTTTCAGTTAGATGTCTTTGCATGATTAAAAAAAGTGAGACCTGGATAAATGGAAAAGAAGTTACCAGATATTAAAAAATAGTTTCATTTACTCATACATTTACATTTTTCTTTTCATTTATTCTAGAAAACATTTAAGGGTTTTATGTAGTGCATCGACATTTGGCAAAATTTTGCTGCTAGTAGAATATGAATTTAACTCTTAACTTTTCCAAAATCATGTGGAAATATTTCTACCATCTTCATTTTAGTATAGAATATCTGGAATTATATGTTTCAGAAAAGCAAATGAAGAATGAATTATTCTGAATGCAGAGTTCAGATAATTCTACTAATAATGAATATATATTTCAAATAATATTACCAATTCAAGTGATATCAGTTATAATGAAAAATTGAACATTATTGTGCTGAGATTATACATAATACATTTTCCTTTTGTATACTCAATGTTATCTTTTGTTATTTCATAAGTGACATGCGATCAAAACTTAGTTACCTATGGAAGCCACTGAGACAGTAAGAGCGCATGAAGTGATTGGCAGGAGACTCAGTGTAGATCCACGTGAAGAGGCAGCAGCCACTCCAAATATGTCACATAATTTTCTATATGGTACTACATGCCCTTTGTTTGAAGATCTTAAGTGATTTTAATTTTAAGCATCAAAATTCACTAGTTTATGTAAAATCTACAAAACTTTATAGATTAAACTGTAGATTATTATTTGCTATAAGCTAATTGGCAATTGATTTTATTATTAAACTTCTCTTTAACTAGAGCACTAAACAGAAGTATGAAGGCATAATCTATTATGATACAAATGAACATTTCATGCAAAACCAATATCACCAGCTCTGGACTTCCACTGTGCAAACTGCGCCTGGAAAGGGAATCAAGTACCCACACAGATTAGTTATTTGACTCTGGTGTTGTCGGTGTGTTGCATGATGGGATCCTTAGATCCGTGACATTTGTACAAAAAGCATCAGAACCGGTGTGCATGCAAACTGTTTCAATGGGAAAATAAAGAAATCTGATGACAGAGCTTGCTTATTTATCTTCAAAGTGCTGATTGGTGTTTGGTGGAAAGGGGGATGGGAATCAGAACATGTTATCAGTTCAGCAAGAAAAAATTTGAACTAATAATCTTATTAGTTCAATAAAATTTAAGCCATGTATTGAGAAATCAGGGTAGACAGTAAAGAATAATAACCTCTAACTGTGACTTAGAGAATAACTAGGAATTGTCTAGAAGGATATGAATGGAGAAACCTTTCTGTAGTATAAACAGCATATGCAGAGACTTTCTCAGGAGGCATTTATGAGAAATCAAAGCTTATTTCACATGGAAGCAGAGGTGAGTTTTCTACTGCTCAAACTAAGAAATTTAAGAAACAATAGACAGCCAGACAACTCAAAGCATTCCTCACTGTTTACCAGATGCAGTGGGCCCTGTGGTTAGAAAGACTGCTCATTTGTTGAATGCTTATATAAGTAATAGAAAAAAATACCTTTTGTGACTCTCACTATATTCTAACTCCTATTGTAATACAGATCGCCAAGGTTCATGAACATGTGAAAAAGACTGCCAAGTTGGTATTGTAGGAGCCAGAATATTTTGTTCATTATATGAGAAATATAAAAAAAATTAAAACACAGTGGGGAAGAGCAGGAAAATCCTTCTCAAATGTGTTTTCCAATGACACCAGTATCCAGTCTAAAATAACTGGGTGATTGGGACTTAGTATGAGTCACAAGGAGTGTTTAAACTTCTATATTCCTTCTTGAAATAATACCAAGGGAAAAAGTTAAATGTGGTGTGTTCTTGGCTCAATAATGAAAAATTGCTTTTCTCTGGGTTAGAATGATTAAAGATGAACTAGACAAAAAAGTTAGCACAAATTTGTCCACTTTAAATAATTTGATTCACAAGGGTATCTATGACCACATATGCTTATCATTCATTATGTGAATACCCAAAAAGAAAACCCAGATGACCTGTCACGTAATAAGATGTCTAGTTTCCAACATTGAGAAAAATAGAAGAGGTGCCCTTTATGAGGCATTGGTAGACATGATAAATATTTAGGTGAAATTGAAAGTTCCATGAATTTCCAATCTTACAACTCAAAACAAAATGTCATAATCAACATTTGTCAAAAACACAATAAGCATAATTCATTTCCACCAGTGTCATTGGATAACTGAAATACTGCTTTCTGAAATGTCCAATTAGGGATTAGCATGTCCTCTTTCAGGCTGGTGAAAATGCAGAGACTGAGGTAGTGGGCTAGCCTGCAATTGCTATTGCACATTCCTGTGCATGACTAGTCCCTGTGCATAGGGTCACATTTGTACAGGGTACATGCAGTCCTGCCCAATGAATTGAGTGAGTGCCCAGGGGGATCAAAGCCAAGGAAGAAGTCCCACATAATAGAAGTAAAGGTTACTGAAGTTCAATTTCAGTAATTGAGCCCTGTAAGTACCTTCACTGAGTAATTAGACAAAATAAGCCTAAAAAAGTTGGGCAGATAAAGGTAAATAGCCACTTAGTGGGTAGAGAATTGTGGATATTAATATCGCAAGAAGGAGCACTTTCCTGGTCCATTTTTCTATAATGGACTCCACCACCTTCCATACCTGTTGGATTTCCATTCCAGTGTTTCACACATATAAGAGCAGGGAAAATTACCTGGTCATGATGCAGGAACCTAAGTTGTAGGTCATACTGTGTATTGTCACTTAGTGCTTATTCATGTTGTTGGTAAATTCTCTTTTCAGTCCATTTTGGAAAAAGTCTCTTTGCCTAGACACAGTGACGTTATTTCCACAGGATTCAGAGACTTTATATATTCAGTGTCAGACTTTGACTAGTTTCCAAGGTGCCCAGCATCCCAACATTCTGATTTTGCACTCAGAATATTGCCAATCCTATACTCACTAGTAGAAATGTCCCTCTTGCTTTTAATGTTGCATTCACCTCATAACTTTCCTCTCTAATAATTGAAAGGCAGAGTTTTAAAAGTTTTACAAATAAAGAATGAATATAATTCCTGCTTAATTTGTCTCTTTTGAATTTTTGATGAAGGATTTTTAGGGGGTCAGAGGATTATTCTTTGAATAGGTATTATTTTAAAAATATGAACACCATGACCAACGGAAGCAGTTACTCCATCTGTTATTTAAGTGAGCATTATCTAATGTGTGTTATCTGAATGTGGATATCTATGTAAGTATTGAACACATATATAGATATATATGTATTGAACACATATATTTATATATGTGTTCAATACTTAATGGTGAGAATGATATTTAAAAAAAATTAGTGTCAATACATAATTTCAACAATTTTTAGTGTTTTCCAGTGACCAACCCAAATAATAAATGCACACTAATTTATATTAACAGCCCAAGACTAAGCTATCCTATGAAACTGCTGTTGTTGTCAACTGACCCCAGCTAATGGAAATCCAAATATGAAACAGAAATACAAAGTGCAAGCATAAAAGTCAGAGTTTTCATTCCTACCTGACTCCAGGAAAGATTCTCTTAGAGGCACTAGTGGTCCAAGAGATGAGGTGAAGAGGATTTATACCCAGCTTGCAATTTGGAGTTTGTATCCTTAAAGTATTTTTTACATACCCTAAAGACACAATTACAATGTTACTGCAAAAGATAACTCTAGGGAAATAATCAGTAATTGGTTTAGATTTATACTGACTAGAGCCCTGGGAACTGAACAATGTGATTTGATTAATCTGTAATCACTTTGAGCAAATTGGCATGAATGATCAGGAGAGAATTCTATATTCTCTCAGAATTTCGGCACATGGATTACTGTTTATTCTAATGAGATGAGAACAGCAATTTATATAAATGTAAAAAATGGTATAATTCATGAACTCCGATGTTTTGTAATTCTTTCCCATTCTGAATTGTATGTTGCCAAATACTTTCTCCAAAATGGATAGAAAACTATGGTTGAATTGTAAATCTAATGAGTAAAATAACCTGGACATGACCAGATAATGAGTTATAGAAGAGCTACTGCAAAATATTAGATTCAAAAGTTAGGAAGTAATATTTTGTAGATAACCTGATGAGCATATAATTTGGTAGTATTCCTTTGCCAATGCATGAAAACAAATGAAGACTAAAATATTTTATCTTACCTTTACTACCCTTTTACCATCTACTAAATTGAAACTTATCCAAGAGATACAAATTTGGCTTATGCGCTCAAATAACATTTGGTCCTTTTATGAAGACAGGAGTGACACAGACATACTTAATCAGAGGTGTATTCTCCAAAGGGCATATTGGAATCAGAGTTATTATTATGGTCTTTGTCAGTGTCTTCTATTTCCCTCATTCCCTGGACTGGTGCAAAGCTCTTTCCAAACTCAGGTCCTCCACGAGACCTCATACACTGATTTGAATTCTACTTCTCCAAAATTTCTTTTAGTTCTTGCTATTTTTTAGTTGGTGCATTAAATATTAATCTCTAAGGAAAGACTACGTACATTAAACTTGCATAAACCCACCATAACTATCCTCGTCGATGTTCTGTTACAGTTTTGTAGTGACACATGCTGCAATCTTAGTTTTCAGTATAGTTTGTTTAATTTATTGACAATATCTTCTCTTCCTAACTGTTGTGTTAAAGAGAAAATTGCTACCTTACATCCACGGTGCTGTTTTAGTCAGCTTTTTCACCACTGTTACGAAAATACCTGAAGAGAACAATTTTAGAGCAGGAACAATTCATTTGGATCATGATTTCAGAAGACTCAGTCCATCGAGAGCTGGTTGCATTGCTCTGGACCCAAGGAGAAGGAAAACATCATGGTGAAAGAGGAAATCATCTGATGATCTGACCACTAGGAAGCAGAGAAAGTGCCCTGCTCAGGGCACCTAAGGCATGCCCCCAATGAAATGCTCCTCCAGCCATACCATGCCTATCCACAGTTACCACTCAGTTAATCCCCATCAGCAGATTAATTACTGATTAGATTAAAGCTCTCAAAACCCAATCATGTTACCTCTGAGCTTTTGAGGAACACCTCATATCTAAATCATAATAAGTGCTTCAATTATTTTCTGATCCACAACTATTTTTGAGTGAATTCACTATAAATAAAATTGAGCTTCATTTCAGATGCCAATATTTTATTTTTATTCAAATGATATTTCAAAATTCTCATTAATTATTATATGAGGAAATTCTCATAAATAAAAAATATTCTGACTCTTCTTGGCTTGCTTTCTGCCACAGAAACAAATGGCTAGAGCTGAATAACAGATTCCTCCATTAAAGGATAAATGCTCCATCATATGGCAAAAACTCTAAGGATTATTTTACTACCCTATAGCTCCCACAGCTTCACAACTTTAATTTTTAGATCACGGAAGTGAATACCAAATGGACTACATTTTCTAGACACAAAATGGAAAGAGGACAATATACAGAAAGTGCTTACTTCTCCCTGTAAATGTGAGCAAGTTATTGCACATCTGATGAAAATAGGGTTAAGATGCCATAATTAGAAAGAAAGAAAGAGACAGAAGAAGAGGAGGAGGAGAAAGAAAAAGGAGAGGGGGAAGAGGAGGAGGAAGAAGAAGAGGAAGAGACAAAAAGGAGGAGGAGAAGAAGGAATGGGGGAATGGGAGGAAGAGGAGGAAGAAAAAGAAAGAGGAGAGGGGGAAGAGGAGGGAAGGAAGAGAAGGAAGGAAAAAAACAAGGAAGAAGAAGAGGAAAAGGAAAAATGGAGGAGGAGGATAGGAAGAGGAGGAGGAAGAAGAAAAGGAGGAGGACAGGGAGGAGGAGGAAATCTTACACATGTGGGAGTAGACACTCTGGCTATGGAAGGTTCTATTCACATCTGTTCCACGATGTTCCTGTTGGCTTAGTGAAAGTATCTCCTATTTTGCCCTGAAAGCACATCATACTTGATCCTGAAAATTAAGTAAGTCTGGTACACAATAAGAGCACTCATTGGAAAGAGGTCTCTTATTTGTGTTGGGCATGGAGCAACTATATGGGAAAATGTAGCATCTGAAGAAGCCTAGAATCAACAAGAGCAATCAACACGGTCTCAAGATAAGGCTCCTATTAAAAATCCATTATCAGGGTCTGGCTCCCCATCTCAATCATTGATGTACATTGAGCTTGTTGGAGACAGCCCTGGAGCAAGTGAGAGTCAGAAGGACAAGTGGCTCGAGGCTCTATGCACCCATGAACAAAGGTGACCCAGGGCAAAGGGGCAAAATGCCCTCATACATGTTTTTGTGCAGACTAGGGAGAATAAAAGGAAACATCCGATGCTTCAGTCAGCTTTTTTTTTATCCTGTTCTATTTTGAGGAAAACCCTAAAATCAAAGTGTGTTCTGTCGTATCCTTTGGTAAAGTTGCAAATAAATTGGAAAAGATATGGAATGACATTACTGCAGATAAAAAGCAGTTTATAAAAGAAGGCTGCTAACCTGAAGGAAAATATATTACTACATTCTTAGCTAAAGGAAACGCTGTGTAACAAAAAGGGAATAATCAAGGAAGAAAAATGCCAGGATAAGAAAGAAGAAGAGGAGTAAGATGATAAAAATGATTAAGCTGGTTCTAGCACAGAAGTTTTTCTTGTCTATAAAGCATTTTAACCCCTTCTATATAACTCACTAATTTAAAAAGGGAAATGTAAGTTTTTACATTCTGTGTTTTAAATGTCCAGTATCTTTTCCTTACAGCTAACACAATTCTGAATGTGTCCTTAGGGCCTTAACCTGAGGATATTTCCATCAGGTGCTAACCTTCCTAGTACACTGGGTGGGTCTTGGTGCTCAGCACAAATTGATTGTTCTTGGGGAGAACAGCTGCACATCATCTGCTTCCTCTCATGCAGCTTTTATTAAATAACTATTATTCTGTTACCTGAGCATCACTCTGTAATAACCAAAAAAAATGCTGTTATATTCTTGACTTTCCAAATGCTTCTGTCATTATAAAAAAAAAATATCATTATCATATATCCCAGCAAAAAAATAGATATAAGTAGAGAATGAAACAAGTGTTTCCATGGCTAAAGAAACTCACACTCTCACTCCAACACCTAATTGTACTCTTGGAACGAAATGAGATACTATTGTGCTTATAAGAATTCTCTTTCCCTGTTTTAGAACTTTCATTGCTTGTAAAATTAAGAGAAACAGAGAGGTTTTGCTAAGGTGTTTTGTGATGACCTTAATATATATTTATGTTCATGCATAATTTTGTACACTTCATTCTCTTATGGTGGATTAACTGGTTATATCTCCAAAAAAAAAGGATTCTAGAAAATATTCATCATTTTAGGTCAATAAGAGGGCATTCGTTGTTTGGAGAGTAGAAGAATCTTTCATTTGCTTTTAAATCATTCATTTAAACACATCTCTTAAAGCCAAATGTTCTTGATACCGTTGAGCTTTTTGAAGAACACACAGCAATTTCATTTCCTCCTCTCTCTCCCAGGATACACATTAACACACCATGAATTAGGTCTGTATTCAGGAAGGAAATAATTAACTTTACTTAACCAAACATAATTAGGGATAGATAGAATATTCAAATCAAGGTAGACATTTCATCTGGGATAATTCATTGCTATTTTATTTCTTTACTTAATTTTTCCCTTCCTTCTCAGCATTCTCTTCTAGCTGATTCAATTCAAGTAACACAGAAAGCCTCCTCTGTGGCCTGCAAACCAGAGACAGGGGTTATGTCCCCATACCTCAGGCCTCCATCCACAAGCTTGAGTCTAAGAAAATGACCTTCATTCAGACTTTCTCATTAGCTTTCCACGATACAGGTATAATAGTAAGAAACATGAACGACCATCATAACCTATTATTTCAGGTTTCACTTAGTGAGTCAAGAAAAAAGGACAGAAGGCTATTTCATAAAGACTCCCCCATGCAAAGACATATGAGAATAATCATAAATAAGAAACTGGGCTGACAGCAGATTTACCATTAAATCATAAACAGCCCATCAGTGTTCTCGGCAATAGCCATTGGGAGATTTCACCTGGTGCTGTGCTGATGGAAATTTAATGTGCCTACAAATCAACAGGGGTCTGGATGACAGACAGATTTGGGTACGGTAGGTCTAAAATTCATCTTCAAAACACACTCATACATTATTAAATTAATTTTAATTTTTATTGGTACCAGGAGTTGGACCCAGGTATGCTTTACCACTGAGATACATCCCCAGACAAATTAAGATAATCATTATTTTTTTCCTGTGAAAACATTCAGAAGCTACTCTCATTAAATTTCAAGTGTGTAACATATTCATACTAACTAGGCTAACCATGTTGTGCCATAAATATGACTTTATTCTTCCTAAATGTTCTTTGAAAAGCATCTCTCAGTCCTTGTCTCTCACCACTCCCATGACCACCCTTTTACTCTCTGCTTCCATGAGTTGGACATTTTTAGATTTCACATTCAAGTGAAATTTTGCAGTTTTTTTTATTTCTGTACCTGGTATATTCCACCAAGTTGCCTCAAATGACAATGGTTCCCTCTTTCTTCAGACTGAATATAAACTACATTTCTTTTACCATTGATTGACTGGTGTATACTGTTTGATTTCTTCTGTTGCCTATAAAGCTGTAATGAAAATGGAAGCTTAGACATTTCCTGTACAAACAGATTTCATTACTTTTAGATCTATAACTACATATGGAAAGTCAAGAACATATGGTAGTTCTATCTGTAATTTTTGAGGATATTCTATAATGTTTTCTATAGTGCATGTACTAACTTTTTCTGACAATATTGCATGAGGATTATGCAAATAATTTGAGTCACAATTTTAGAGTTATGATTTACTGGCAAGTGGAGGTACTGACATTGATCTGATATTTCTGCTGAGGACATTCTTCAAGGCCTGCTTTACGTCTTTGTTCCGTAGACTATATATCAGTGGATTAAGCACTGGATTTACAAAGATGTAGAATACAGCTATAATTTTAGTTTCTTCAACAGTCTTATCTGTTGGTGGTCTTATATAGGAGCAGAAGAGAGTCCCATAAAACAATGTGACAGCCATCATGTGGGAGCCACAGGTGGAGAATGCCTTGCACTGTCCCTCTGCTGATTTGATTCGGAGGATGGCAGTGATGATAAAGGCGTAGGAAACCAGGATGATGGTGAGGGAGTTGGAGAGGTTGAATCCAGCTGAGATGAGCATGGCGTGCACTTTGACATAAGTGTCCGAGCAAGAAAGCTTAATGAGTGGTGGATCAGCACAGTAGAAGTGGTTGATGACATTGGATCTACAGAAGGTCATGCGGAAGGTCAGGATGGCCTGGAAGAGGCCTTCTGAGAAGCCATACACATAAGGACATGTGGCCAAGCAAATGCACACCCTCCTGGACATTTTCACACTGTAGCGCAGAGGGTCACAGATGGCCACATAGCGGTCGTAGGCCATTGCAGACAGGATGTAAAACTCTGTGAGAAGAAGAGCAATGAAAATGTAACACTGTACAAAGCAGCCAACCAAGGAAATGGTCTTTTTCTCCGATAAGAAATTCCTCAGCATCTGTGGGGTTGCATTGGAGGTGTAGCACAGGTCCACAAAGGCCAAGTTGCTGAGGAAGAAGTACATGGGCGTGTGGAGGCGAGCGTCCAGCCTGATCAACACCACCATGCCCAGGTTGCCCACGAGGGTGACCAGGTAAACAACCAGGAAAAGCACAAAGAGGACAGGCTGGAGTTCTGGGCGATCTGTGAAGCCCAGCAAAACGAATTCTGTAACTGTACTGCCATTCATGATGGGCATCTCCTGAGAGTCAGGGTCTCAACTTCGAAACTACAGAAATCAAGCAGACATGCAAATTCAAATCACATTATTGACAGCTGAAATCACTTTTCTCCAAAAGGTTATCATCTACAGTTAGTTTTACCATCAACTGATTTTGCACAACTGCAAAAACATTAATTTCATATTTGATTTGTTTGATTTACTTTTACATTTCTATCTCTATACCTGTACTCATCTTATTAGACAAACAGATCAAGAAATACAGAGAGCATATGTGCATGGCTAATCACACACATTTGCAGGTGTTCAAGCTACAACACTCCTTCACTCCTTTCTTCCTGCATATTTTTGCCTCTCAATTTCTACTTAGCCATAAGACCCAGATTCAAGCCTACTGCTTTGGGAAGGACTTCTCACCATATTCCCCTTGTGCATGGGAGTGATTTAATCCTTTCTGTCCCTTGTTTCTAGCACACCTTGTAAATATGCATTTGCTCCTTTGCACATTACTCCACAGTAATTACCTGCTTTCTCATCATCATGCATTAGTCCTTACACAGCTGATACAAAATCCAGTTTTTTATTGTACGGTAGCTACCCAGCATGATTTATATACTGAGTTTTAAAGAGAAGAAAAATAAAAAATGGTGAGCATCTCATAGAATAGATTACCTGCAGTGTTTTATTCATCTCTACATTCTAATAGAGCTTTTCAAGAGACCAAATCACTGGAAGAATTTCGCTATTATTGAAATTTTTCATGCAAACCAATTCCTTTCATATCTTATTAATCAAATAAATTCATTAAGTATTCTGTGGAATATCTGAAACTTCATATCCAGTAATTTTTTATAGGAATCAAATGCAGGAGTTGCCAGTTCCATAACCTATGTCAAATAAAAATTTTAAAGTATCTTTAAATGAAATGAATTCTTACACAATATTTTGAGAATAGTTACAGCAAAGAGTTGTGTAGTATGTAAAGAGAATAAGCTTAGCATAGTTTTCATTTAAGCTACTGCATACATAATTTTTTCTAACAAGATTTATTATAATTCTCTCTAGCTTCCATTTTCTGTGGTAGAATTTAACCCAGAGCCTTGCACACAATGAGCACACACTCTATCACTGAGTACCCCTCCATGCTCCATCCAACCCTGGCTTTAATTTCCCTTCAGATAACATCTAATGCTGAATTTTATCTTTCTTACATTCAAGATACTTTTATGTTTTTCTTTTCTTTTTTAAAGTTTTTGTATTAAGAAATTGAGTTATTGTACAATCATAAATGTATTTAAAGTAACAATATGATATTCATGTACTTTTAAATCAGAATTACCCCCTAGATCCATCCCTATTCTCCCTCTCCCCTCCCCCACCTACCCTATCCCTCCCGCACTACATATCTATGATTACCCCAGATTATTTGTTAATATGCCTTTTTTTCTGTCTAATACATGAGATTAACTACCTTTCACACAGGCCTGGGTTTAGCTCCAGCTTCCACAAATGAGTGAAAACATTCGACCCTTGACTCTCTGGGTTTGGCTAACTTTGCTAAGCAGTATTTCTTCCATCTCCATCCATTTACCTTAAAAAGCTGAAATTTAATTGTTTCTAATTGCTGAGTAGAACTCCTTGGTGTATATACAGCACAGTTTTTGGGTCCATTCATCCTGTGAGGGTAAGTGGGTTTGTTCCGTAATTTATTTATTGTGAATTTTGCTGCTATGCACATAGATTTTGCTGTGTCGCGGTAATGTACTGATTCTAACTCCTCTGGGAAAATACCCAGAGAACAGACTGCTGGATCTTATGGTGGGTCCATCCCTAATTTTTTGAGGATTCTCTACACTGCTTTCCAGGGGGGCTGAACCAGTCTGCAATTCCACCAACAATGTGCTAGTGTTCCCATCTCCCCTCAACTCCTCCAGCATCTATTATTGTTTATCTCCTTCATTTTTGCCAATTTGACTGGAGGGAGGTCAAATCTTAATGCTTTCATTTGTATTTCTCTGATTACTAGTTATTTGGAGCGCTTTCTGATTTTCTTCTAGAAGTTGTATGTTTTGCCTTTTCTTCATATTTAAAATCTTTATAATTTGACCAATTTCTTGTCTCACTCTAAAGTTAGTCACTACTATTGTAACTTTTATAAAGTTAGAACAAACTCTCTTTTTGCAGCTGACCTCCTTTACTTGTAATTTAATAAACATTTGTTGAATGTGCTAATAGTTATTAATAACATTGATGCATAATTAATCACCTGCCAAGATGAGGTTCTAAACAATTTGTGTGCAATATATGCATTAAATTCAAGCAACGCCCTATGGAGTAGATATTATTATAATACTCATGTCATAGTTCAGAAAAATAAAATATACAAAGAATGGAATATTGAATGGAATATTGAGCCATGTTCACGCTGCTAGTGCACACAGATCTGAGATACAAACAGAAATTGTCTGACTTGAGAACTTGGATGGAAGTTGCAGCAGTAGAATATTTTCTAAATCTGGACTACCCTATTAAGTTCCCTGTTTATCTGGAAGGAATTCAGATGTATAATCATAAGGAACATCTGGAACGAGGACAAGCACAGCATCCTTATGTGATGCAGCAGGGAATACAGAGCTGTGTCACACCTTTCCCCTTACACTACCGTTTTTCTCTAGGTGGCTCAGAGACAACCTGAGATCCACTGCACCACCACAACAAGGAAAAGCATACTTAGAAGCAACAAAAAAGTTAGTGATTAAGAGCATATTGGGAACCTGCAAATTATGTTGCTTCTACAATTTCACAGTTTTGAATTTATGAACAAGTGTCTCCATTTCCATTTTTTGTGAAAATAAAATCTATTATTTATCCCTCACAAGGAAATGTGGCTATCAGACTAAAAACTTATGAAACAAGCCTTCCTGTCACTACATATATTTTGTGATCAGATATTGCAGATGCAGAATTGGACATTTTCTAAATCCCTCCTTTGCTAGCGTCCACATTTTGATGGACATTGATTGATGGTATTGTATGTGTATAAATGGTGCATTAAATAACAGTGTTGTGAGGGAAGGAAAGAAATATTGGGAAATGGTTATTCAAATTATAAACAGGAAATTCAAGGAAGAGCTTGTATAAAAGGTGAAATATTCGAGCAAGCAAAGTGAAGTAAAACAAAAAAAATGAAAAACAAACAAACAACAACAAAAAAAACAAGTTCAAGGTTATTTTAACAAGTTTGTTCTAGGAAGCATATACAGCAAAGGCAACAATATTATTTGAGGTCATCTTCGGAACAATTAATGATTCCTGTGTGCAGAGTTAATGCAGAGGAGGACAGAAAACTCCAGCTGGGATATTCTTAAAATAAAAATGTTTCATTTTATTAAAAGCTGATTCTTCTCTACAGAAGATTTTCCCATCAAGAACATCAACAAGCCTCAGGGGAGACCAAGGATCAGTGGCTAACTGAAGCATCCTTTCAAGAAGGGTTTAGCAGGAGCTACACCAGTGACTCAGAGGTTGGAACCTCATGCCTGGCATGCACGAGAACCCAGATTAAATCCTAACACCACATACACAACTAAGTGTCAGAGAAATAAACACCAGAAGGAAAAATAAATAAAATTAATTCTCTTTTTTTCTCTCCCTCTCTTTAAAAGCAAAGACGAAGAAGAAAGGATATAGCAGAAAAAAACATTGGGAAAATTTTGTATTTATTAATGAGACAGCAGCAGGGGCTATAGGAGATGTTTCAGTGGCTAACTGATATATCCTTTCAAGAAGGGTCTAGCAGGGGCTGGAGCGGTGGCTCAGAGTTTGGAACACTTGCCTGGCATGCACAAGTACCCACGTTCAAATTCCAGCACCACATACACAACTAAGTGTCAGAAGAAGAAAAAAAAAGGTGGATAAATAAATAAAATTGATTCTCTCTCTCTCTCTCTCTCTCTCTCTCTATCCCTCTCTTTAAAAGAAGAAGGGTCTAGCAGAAAGTGCTCTGAAAAATTCATACATGTTCATGTGTCAGCAGCAGGAGCTGTAGGAGATATTCTCATGCTCTTTGACACCAAGGAAACCCCACAAGAAGACTTGATGATGAACGCCAGAATAGACACAATTGGAACACAAATGATCAGGATGTATAAGTTTCACGCTTATAAAAGAGGGAGAAAGTAATTGTACATGATCAGTTCATTTGCAGGATACGTTTGTTGTAGGTCACTTAATGATCACTTAATGTTGAGGAACAATTTTGAATACAACACTTTTTGACTTGTATGGGCTCCAGAAATAAAATTTTAGGAAGATCAAAACCATTCAAAACAAAGAAAGAGTGCAAATAGGAGATGTAGCCACAGGAAGCAAACCACAGCTGGTCAGGCTACCTCTGTATTGTCAGAGGAAAAAGGGAAACACCTGAATGAGGGACATCTGGGCTTCTTACTCTGCACCAAGTGAGCCTTTATCTGATGGAGAAAGATCAGTGACTATCTCAAGAACAGGAGAAAGGCATAAAGGGTGAAATTATGAAACTCAGACTATCTAACAATACATGGTATTCAGTATAATATCAAAAACTAAGAATCCTTGTTCAGAACTTATTAAGAATTTCACAGTTATTCCACACACAACTTGAAAAAAGTTTGGGTTCTATGAAGCACAAGGTCATCTACAAGAGCATGGACTGTGCCTGGAACACACAGGCTATCAGAAAAGACCCTGCAGATAAGCAAGGAGGAGTGCACCCAGCCCATGAAAAAATAGCATAGGAAATATGTCTCAAAGGAAGGGTTTCAGCACAAATGGTTATGGGATCTAGGGTAACTCACTTCAAGAGGTTAGGTGTTCAGATGCATTCTTCAGGCTAGTCAGTTACAAGTGAATAAGAAAAGCTTTTATTCTTTTTTTTTAAAGGAATCAGTGTCAATGAAAATTATGACTTTATAACAAGATTCATTCTTAAACATTTTTTGAATGTGAACCTCTTAAAAATATCCTAGCAAACCATGGATTTTTAACTGACATAAAATTAAAAACTCAAACCTTACCTTCAAAATATAAAAAAATCATATATCTCTTGGATCTAATCGCATGCACTCTTCTGTGAACATCAACTCCATCCCTCATATGATAATGGCCTTACATTTTCATGTACTGAGAATTTGTCTTGCTTGGTTGTTTTCTTCAGTGACAGTTCTGTAAAATATCAACCAAAAGTCCAGGCACAGTGGTGCACACCTGGAATCCTAGTGACTAGGGAGGCAATGAGAGGAGGATTGCAAGTTCAGGTTCAGTCTGGACAGCTAAGCAAGATGCTCAAAAACTTAGTGAGACCCTGTCTCAAAAAAGACTGAGGATTTAGCCTTGGACAAAGCACCCCTGGGTTCAATCCTCAGTTCATGTGTGTGTGTGTGTGTGTGTGTGTGTGTGTGTGTGTGTGTGTATACATACATACATAAATATGTAGACATATATATATACATATATACACATACACACATACAGACACAAGCATACAGCTGCACGTGCGTGCACACAAACACGAAGGGACATGTTTTTAAGACACAAGATACACTGAATTCAATTTTATCATAGAGATCCACAGGGAAAAACATGAAATGAGTTTATCAATTTTGATTGGAAAGATAGAGATAAGTAATATTTTGTAATGAACAGCAGAACCAAAATAAGCAGTTACAGCCTAAAAAACAACCTTCACAGTGACTTAAACTGTACATTTAATTACTCCATTCCATGGAAAAGGAGACATGCAGGAAAAATGAATTTGAAATAGATCTCCAATTTTCCCTTGGGGAACCTATAAAGCTCTAAAATATTGGAAACTACAAAAAATGAAAAGCTGACTCCTATCCAAATCTATATTGAAAATGATATTTTGCAATGATATTTTCCTTTCCTAATGGCAAGGAAAATGAATGTGTCTATCTCTTAATAATGGTCTTTTCATTGAATCCCTGCATCTTCCTTCAGCTTTACTGAGAAATAATTTAATAGAAGACAAAAGAGAAGAAATTAAATAATTAGGAGCTTAGAGGAGATTACAGCAACTCCCTGGAACATCTGCAATGTAAGAAAAGTGCATATATCGGTTTCAAATTTGAAGGTGACCCTCAAGATCGAGAAATATGTTGTAAGGAAGTACTAGAGAATGAATTAGAGTAAATACAATTCCATACTTTAAAAAATTCTGTCAAAATGCATCCAAATGTTGCGGATAATTAAAAAAGAACCAGGAAAAAGGGGGAAAACAGAAAAAGAAAATATTGTCCTCTATTATTTACATTGACACTCCAGCCCTGATTGTAATTACAAAAAAGTGGCTACCTCATCTGCTGGACAGCCCTGAGAATCAAATTCAAATGACCAGTTGGACTCTAAAGTAACAACCCACTGAGCTTTTTCGGAGAACTCAGAAATCCACTCAAACCATCAGAAGTTTTAGATAGTTTTGGAACTTGTACACAACCCAACCTCCAATAATTAATTCCCTTGAGTGAACTTGGGTAGCACTTAGCTTAGTTGCAGTTTTTGCAAAAAATATTAAACAGATTAAAATTTGAACCTGGTCTATCACCCTGAAGTATGTCGGTATTTTAGTATTTAGAAAGTCAGAATTTGTGAAATCAATTCCAATAAGTGATTTTGATTTTTGCTCCACAAAGTTATGAACTCCAGCTTCACACAAGTACCAAGTTAATCTCATGTTCCTGACCTTTGCTTTTCTGCCATAAAATTGGAAAGAGGTCATCAGAGGGATATAATAGTGAATTTGTTTCAAATACTTGGAAATGCATACATTGCATGAATTGATCGTGTAATGGTGCTGTTTGAAATAAAATTAAAAATTTCCATAACTGACCAGTTCTCTATACTTTGCCTTGATCTCCTAAGAAAGGGTATATATGTTTTCTTGAGATAAATTTCAAAATTTATATGACATACTGGTTTGCAAAGTCAGTGAAAGCCTAACACTTATGGATGTCAATATCTACAAACCATGGTCTTTAGTAAAAATCATTAACAAAATGCTTCTTTTGACTTAAAATAAAGAAGATAAAATCACAGGAACTTACTGCAGATTTGATATTGAACGTGTTTTCTCAATGTTTAAGACACTCTCTTAACACCTCTCCAAGGAGCCAAATCTGGTTGTATTTAATCCAGGATGTGCGAGGTGGGAATTGGTTCTTTAAGCAAATCTCAGAAGAACTGAGGAGCTATGGTGATCAGCGTGCATTTACATTTGCCCCACTTGACTTTAAAACAAGCTCTGGGGATAGAGGAAGTTATTTATCATATTTTCCATTGTTTCTCACTTACTTGTATTTCTCCAATGCACTCTGTGGGAGACAGACAGACAGACTTCATTTTTTTTCACTTGTCTTGCTTTAGTTTGTTTTTCTTTTCATGTTATAAGAACACAACATGGAATCTACTCTACAAAATATTTAGATGCCCATGCAGTATCAATAACTGTAGGCACAACATTTATGGCTGCTCTCTAACAATTAATCATCTTGTACTACTGAAACTTCTAATTAGAAAGGAATTTAGCATGTTTCCTATTTTTAAAAAAGGACAGAAATGTCATTTTTTCATTAAATATTGACCATCATGTATCATAATTTCTTCATGTATACATTCATTAGTTGACATCTGGGTTATTTCTTTATGTTTTGTGACTAGTGCTGCTATGATGTGGGACTGCAGTATCACTCAAAGTTCTCTATTTCAAATTGTTGGATATATTCCTCAAAGTGGTAATGCTAGATAATATGGTAGCTCTCTTTTTAATTTTTTGAGTAACCTCCATGCTACACCATTGCTGGTACCATATTTCACTTTCCTACAAACAATGCACAAGTATAATGATTCCCCCATATCCTTGCTTATACATATTGTCTGTTGCTTTTTGGTTTATAGTAGTCATTGTAACACATGTGAGATGATATCTCACAGCTTGATTGACAATTCCTTGATACCTGGAGATGTCAAGGATCTTTTAAAAAATCTGTAAAGCATTTGAATATTTTGTTCTGATAAAAATTCCTATTAACCTTGCTTGCCAATTTTTCAATGGGATTTTGTTGCTCAGTTTTTGATTGTTTGTTTGTTTATTTGCTATAGAGTTATGTGATTTTTCAATTTGTGGAGGATGCTAAATCCTTGGTAAGATACAAGGTTTGAAAAA
Source organism: Aplodontia rufa (assembly GCA_004027875.1). Classification (NCBI taxonomy): domain Eukaryota; kingdom Metazoa; phylum Chordata; class Mammalia; order Rodentia; family Aplodontiidae; genus Aplodontia; species Aplodontia rufa. Next base: position 64,292 of record PVKS010003282.1, on the reverse strand, counting down.
TATTTTCTGGATTTTTGTTTTTGTTTTTGTTTTTTTGAGGGGATACAGGAAATTAAAGACAGGGAAGAATTTTTTTTTCAAAAATGATTCCTCACGGTTCTCATTTTTGATTTTCCAAATAGAAACCAGACTTTGTCATGTAAGTCACTCTTTTAAAAGGGTACCTTACTGCTATCTTCTTAGCATCTCAGGCAGAGTATCTGTCTTATAAAAGTGCCCTTTGTGTTTCCTGTGTTGCCTATTCTCCTCACACAGGAATGATGGATGTCTGTTTTATGCCTCTATGATATCACTATTGCTCTGGGAGCCCACATTTTTGATGAATCTTATTTGAGATGGCCCCTGGTTCATCATATGGAAAACACAATTTCTATACACCACCATAATAGGAAGCAAATTAAAGGATTTATTACCTTTAGATCCTGGACAGGGAGGACTCAGTGAATCAGGAGGGAAATCCTGTGTCTCCAGGTCATGTGTGGCAGGAGTGAAGAGCCAGATAGACACACACATACATACACACCCACCCCCACCCCCCCACACACAGAAAGACAAGGGGGTGGGGGCGGCAAGGTAGATGGTCCAGTCTACTAGACAGGAGAAATGTTTCTAAGTTCTTGTCTCTGGCTTGAGTCTTCTGGATATGGTGTTCTCCTAATGCCTAGGCAGCAACCATTGATCTCTTTCCCCTTTTATACTCACTCCTACCCTACAGTCCATTTGAAACTCAAAAACTACAGTGGTCCATTTGAAAGGTATCAGTTGATATCACTGCTTTAGCTTGAACTGTCGAGTGGCTTTCCATCTTCCTAGAGTAAACATTTAACTCACACCAAATAATCTGCCACTCATCCCATTATTTCTCAGATATCTTTTTCCACAAATACTTTCTTGCCCTCAAGGGCTTCCAAGTTCTCCTCAAAATATGGAAGAGTACATGCATTTTATTGTGTTTGCACTGGCTTTCAGGAGTACACATGGCTAATTCCTTAACTATCTGCATGTGGGTTTAGCTCAACACTATCCTTTATGTTTTGTTGTTGTAGACTTCTTTGATTTTGAGGCCCTGGGGATTGAAACATAGGTTTCACAAATGTTAGGCAAATGCTTTAGCACTGAGCTACATCCCCAGACCCCAAGTCCCCTTTATAGAAATCAACCCTCACCATCAAGCTTAAACTGATATACCTATTCACTTATTCTGCCCAATTCTTCTCCAAATTTTGCCAGAACCTAACAGTTTAAAATGTCATATCAATTTCTTTAGTACTATACCAATTGTTTTTTTTTCTGTTTAATTTATTAGTAACTGCTATCTAAAGCAGGAACTGGTATATAATTGGCACTCAGGTCATACTCATCAGATGAATACAATAATGAATAAAAGAATGAATAAATGAGAGGACAGTTCAGAACATTGAGAAATATCACAAAAGAAGTAGAAACAAATACATTCTTTATATCCTCTCATTGACATTTTAAGATTAGAGAAGATAGAAATTATTAAATAAAGGAGAGCAGTTAATTTTTATAAAAACTCATTATGGAGTCTTTGCCTCAGGTAATATACTAAAATAAATTCTGAATGAGTTAAATAGACATATTTCAAATGCATATGCATTATATGAATTTTTGTTTGAATGCTTATATAGTGTGTTCATATGAGTTAAAACAGCACAAGTGACATGTTGAGAAAGTCTTTGCCTACTCTCAAATGCTGAAGGGTTGGACCTAATTTGTCTTCCATCAGTTCCAAGGTAGCTGGTTTAATACCTAGCTCCTTGATCCATTTTGATTTAATTCTCATGTAAGGAGAAAGATATGGGTCTAATTTCAACTTTCTGCAATGACTGTCCAATTTCTCCAGCACCATTTGTTGAAGAGGCTGTCTCTCCTCCGTGTAATATTTTGCTCCCCTTTGTCAAAAATCAGATTTTTAAATATTTGTGCATTTGTTTCAGGGTCTTCTGTTCTATTCCATCAGTCTTCTTTCCTATCTTGATACCAGTACCATGTTGTCTTTGTTACTACAGATCTATAGTACAGTTTTAGATCAGGTATGTCAAAACTGCCTATTTTGTCTTTCTTGCTTAGTAATGTTTTGGCAATTCTAGGTTTCTTATTGTTCCAAATTAATTTGAGAATTGCTTTTTCTATGTTTGTAAAGAATGACATTGGTATCTTAATAGGGACTGCATTAAATCTATATAGAGCTTTTGGCAGAATTTGGCCATTTTTATTATATTAATTCTGCCTAACTAAGAGCATGGAACATCTATTCATCTTCTTAGGTTATCTTGGATTTCATTCTTCAATATGAAGGAAGTAAAGTCAAAAATCAGTGAACGGGATGCCATAAAGCTAAAAAGCTTTTGCACTGCCGAGGAAATCATCAAAATAGTCAAGAGGTTTCCTACAGAAATGGAGAGAATCATGGGCTGTGATTCCTCTTACAGGGGCCTCATATCCAGAATCTACAAAACCCTCAAAAATCTCAACTTCAAAAACACAAACAACCCAATCAATAAATGGGCCAAAGAGCTAAACAGAAACTTCTCAACAGAGGACATTGATCAAGCCAATGAATACATGAGAAATTGCTCTAAATCACTACTAATCAGAGAAATGAAAACCAAATCTACATTAAGAGTTCACCTCATGCCAGTCAGATTGGCAAAAATGAAGAAAATAAACAATAATAGATGCTGGAGGGGTTGGGGAGAAATAGGAACACCAGCACACTGTTGATGGAACTACAGACTAGTACAGCCCTCTGGAAAGCAGTGTGGAGAATCCTCAAAAAATTAGGGATGAACTCACCCATATAATCCAGCTATCCCTCTGCTGGGTATTTTCCCAGAAGAGTTAGAATCAGTATGTTACAGTGACACAGCAAAATCTACGTTCATAGCAGCTCAATTTACAATAACTAAATCATGGAAACAACCCAGATGCCCCTCATTGGATGAATGGATCCAAAAACTGTGATATATATATATATATATCACAGTTTATATATATATATCATGGAGTTCTACTCAGCTATTAGAAATAATGATTTTGCAGGCTTTCAAGGTAAATGGGTGGTGATGAAAGCAATCATGTTGAGTGAATTTAGCCTAACCCAGAGAGTTAAAGGTTGAATGTTTTCACTCATCCATGAAGGCTGGAGCTAGAACCTGTCCATTGAGAAAGGAGGTCAATTCTCATGTTTTAAATCTGAATAAGGTGTAATGACATACTTCCTAAGGCATTTGTAGAGATGTATTGGGAAGGAGGGGGAGAGGGATAAGGGTGGATAACTGGGGAGTGGTCTTGGGGGTAAATCTAATTTTCAGAATATATATATATATATATATATATATATATATATATATATAATATTCCTTTGTTAGAACCTTGTTTAATTGTTCACTAAATAAATGTCATAATAAAAAAGAAACAGCACAGGTGACCACAACAACCTCTGAAAACTTGGTGCTCTTGCCTAGTAGAAGTTTATTTCTTGATCACAAAATAGGCTAATGAACATTTTGACTGGAACCCTCACCATGATTCTATGACCAAATACTTTACCCTGTGATTCTGCACCACCTCTGGGGCCCTGGAGAGCTGTGCTTATATCTGGTGGGCAGGAAAAATTACATATAAAATATAAGATGGATCCTGGGAGGCTTTTATAGGTAGGCTTAAAAATAGAACACAGCCTTTCTACACCTGTTCTTAGAGAGTCATCACCTGGTCAGACAAGGCATTTGCGAAGGAAACTAAGAAAGAGAGCTGAATATTATTTATTTGGTTTTATTTTACACTAAAAGGAAGACAAAATTCAATTTGGAGAAAACATAGAGGACACCACAACCCATAGCTCTGAATTTGGAAGAGAACATTTTTTCATAACACTCATGAAGAGAATAACAAGATAAAGCTTAGTAAACCTAAAGATATTTTCTTTGAAAATATATGCATATTATGAACACCATAAAAGACTAGAAAGAATCTTTAAACAGAAGAAGTGGCATGTAAAACAGAGACTCAGTCCACAGATATGATTAACATTGTTTGGTGGGGTAGGTACTAGGAATGGAACCAGGACCTCACACTTGGCAGAGTAACACTGAGCTACATCTACAGCCCTCTTAAAATTTATTTTGAGAGAGGATCTTGTTAAGTTGCCCAGGCTGGACTTAAAGTTTTGATCCTTCTGCCTCAGCCTCCCCAGATATAGGGATTACAGGCATGTGCTATTGTGCTCACCTTAAATAATATTTACTAAGCACTTTTTATATGAAGACATAATGTTACTTGTATTATAGTGGAAACAAGACAGAAATGATACTCTTCCCTAAAGGAAGTTAAAGTTCATTGAGTTAACATTCTATACAACGAGTAATCAGGATAACTACTTCAGTGCAAACCCTAGGAATTGGTCAACAGAGAAATAAGAATTCAAATAATAAAAAATTCTAAGGAACACTTAACTTCATTACTACTTAGGCATATTTAAATTAAAACAGTGATAAAATTTTCTGAAGACAGAAGGGACACAGAAATACTTAATAGGAGGCATATTCTCCAAAGGATATATTGGACTCGGAGTTCTTACTATGGTCTTTCTCAATGTCCTCTTATTTTTGTCATGTTTTCCATCAATCACTGGACTTGTGGCAAGCTCTTTCCGTGCTCAGGTCCTCCAAACGGCCTCATACACTGACTTGAATTCTACTTCTCCAAAATTTCCTTTAGTTCTTGCTATTGTTTAGTTGCTGGATTAAATATTAATCTCAGAGGGAAGACTACATATATTAAACTTGCATAAACCCAGCATAACTATCCTCTTCCCAGTTGTGTTACACAATTTCATAATGACACATGCTGCAATCTTAGTTTTCAATACATTTTGTTCAATTTATTGACAATGTCTTCTGTTCCAAACTGTTGTGCAAGACAAGGCGAATTGATACTTTACACCCACTGTGCTGTTTTGGTCAGCTTTTTCACCACTGTGACTAAAATAACTGAAGAGAAATACTTTACAAGAGGAAAAGTTCATTTGGCTCATGATTTCAGAGGACTCAGTCCATTGAGAGCTGGGGCCCAAGGCAAAGGAGAACATCATGGTGGAAAAGGAAAGCAAAACAGGGCATGACCACCAGGAAGCAGAGAAAGTGTCCTGAACAGGAGTGACAAAATATGAACCTCAATGGCATGCCCCCAGTGACCTGCCTCCTCCAGCCCTACCAAGCCTATCCAAAGTTACCACTCAGTTAATCCCCATCAGCAGATTAATCACTGATTAGGTTAAAGTTCTCAAAACCCAATCATATCACCTCTGACTTTCTTTCATTTTTTCACACATGAGCTTTTGAGGAATACCTCATATCTAAACCATGACAAGTGCTTAGAATATGTTCGGTGATCCACAACTATTTATTGAGTATATTCATTATAAACAAAAAGAGAGCTTTATTTCACACATAAATATCTTATTTTTATTTACATGATATTTTAAGATTCCCATTGATTATAATAGTAGGAAATTCTCATAAAAATAAAAAATATTCTGACTTATTTTGGCTTGCATTCTGACATGGAAACAAATGGCTGGAGCTGAGAAACGGATTCCTTCATCATTTAACAAGAATCTCTAAGTATGGTATTATTATCCTATAGCCACTATAATTTTACAATGAGAATTTTTTGATCACAGAAATGAATGGAGTCTAGAATGGACTAAATTTTCTGGTTACAAAATAGAAAAAGGATAATAGGATAATACACAGAAAATGATCACTTCTATTTATAAAGGTCAGCAAGTTATTGCACATATAATGGAAATAGAAGTTGTAATAATCAGGAGAGAAAGGAAGGAAGAGAAGGCAAAGGAGGAGAAAGATGTAGAGGAAAGCAGTAGGAGGGGAGGAGGAGTAAAAAGAAGAAGGAAGGAGAAGAAGGAGGATGGGGAAGAGGAGGGAGAGAGAGAGAGAAGAAGGATAAAGAAGGAGGAGAGGTGGAAGATGAGGAGGAAAAATAAGAGAAAAAAGTGGAAGAGAAAAAATGAGGAGTAGGAGTAGAAGGAGAAGAGGAGGGGGAGGAGATGAAGAAGAAGAAGAGGAGGAGAATGAAGAGGAGGAGAAGGAAAAAGCGGAGAAAGAGGAGGAGAGGGAGGAGGAGGAGAGGGAGGAATAGGAGGAACAGGAGGAGGAGGAGGAGGAGGAGGAGGAGGAGCAGGAGCAGGAGCAGGAGCAGGAGCAGGAGGAAATACTGCACTTGTGAGAGAAGCAGCCTTGGCTAGAGATGATTTTAATCACATCTATTCCAGTGTGTTCCTGTTGGCTTACTGAAAGAATCTCTCTTATTTTTAATTAAGAAATTTAGTTATTGTACAATCAAAAATGCATCCAATGTAACAATTTGATGTATGTATATTCTTAAGTTAGATTTACCCACTAGATCCCACCCTATTCTCCAACCCTTACCCCTTCCCCATCCTTCCTGATACATTTCATTGAAAGCCATAGGTTATGGGTTACTAAGCATTTGCTGGGTCTCATACATGAGAGTTGACCACCTATCACACAGCCCTGGGTCTAGCTCTAGCCTCCATGGATGAGTGAAGACATTTAACCCTTGACTCTCTGGGTTAGGATAACTTCGCTTAACATGATTTCTTTCATCGCCACCCGTTTACCTTCAAAGCCTGCAATATCATTGTTTCTAATAGCTGAGTAGAACTCCATGTTGTGTGTGTGTGTGTGTGTGTGTGTGTAATCACAGTTTTTGGATCCATTTATCCAGTGAGGGGCATCTAGATTGATTCCATAATTTAGCTATTATAAATTGAGCTGCTATGAACATGGATATTGCTGTGTCACTATAATATGCTGATTCCAACTCCCCTGGAAACATACCCAGGAGAGGGATAGATGGATCATACTGTGAGTTCATCCCTAATTTTTTGAGGATTCTCCACACTGCTTTCCAGAGGGCTGTACTAGTCTGCAGTTCCATCAACAGTGTGCAGGTGTACCTATCTCTCCCCAACCCCTCCAGCATCTATTATTGTTAAATTCTTCATTTTTGCCAATCTGACTGGCATGAGGTGAACTCAAAGTAGATTTGGTTTTCATTTCTCTGATTAGTAGTGATTTAGAGCAATTTCTCATGTATTCATTGGCTTGTTCAATGTCCTCTACAGAAAAGTTTCTATTTAGTTCTTTGTCCCATTTATTGATTGGGTTATTAGTGTTTTTGAGATTGAGTTTTTCAAGATTTTATAAATTGTGAATATTAGTCCCCTGTCAGAAGAATCACAGGCCATTATTCTCTCCCATTCTGCAGGAAGTCTCTTGACAATTTTGATCATTTCCTTTTGCCCCAGAAAGCACACCGTACTTGATCCTGAAATTAAAGTAAGTCTGGTACACAATAAGAACATTCATAAACATTGGAAAGAAGTCTCTTAATTTGTGTATGGCATTGAGCAACTATATGGTGAAATGATACATCTGCAGAACCGTAGAATCAACAAGACAAACCAAAACATTATCAATATAAAGGCTCACATTAAAAATCCATTATCACCGTATGGCTCCCCCCCTCAACCACTGCTGTACATTGAGCTTCTTAGAGACAGCCCTGGAGCAAATGAGAGTCAAAGGACAACAAGTGGCTCGAGGCTCTGTGCTCCACTGACCACCCATGAGCAAAGGTGACCCAGGGCTAAGAGGCAAAATGCCCTCATACGCGTTTTTGTGCAAACTCTGGGGAGAACAAGAGGAAGCATCTGATGCTTTAGTCAGCATATTTTTCCTGTTCTATTCTGAGGAAAACTCTAAAATCAAAGTGTGTTCTGTCGTATCCTTTATTGAAGTTGCAAATATATTGGAAAAGATGTGGAATGACATTACTGCAGACAACAAGCAGTTTATAAAAGAAGGCTGCTAACCTGAAGGAAAATATATTACTACATTCTTAGCTAAAGGAAACGCTGTGTAACAAAAAGGGAATAATCAAGGAAGAAAAATGCCAGAACAAGAAAGAAAGAAGAGGAGGAAGATGATAATAATGAATAAGCTGGTTCTAGAACAGAAGTTTTTCTTGTTTATAAAGCTTTTATACCCCCTCTACAGAACTCACTAATTTAAAAAATGAAATGTAAGTTTTTACATTCTGTGTTTTAAATGTCCAGTATCTTTTCCTTACAACTAAAATAATTCTGAATGTGTCCTTAGGGCCTTAACCTGAGGATATTTCCATCAGGTGCTAACCTTCCTAGTACACTGGGTGGGTCTTGGTGCTCAGCACAAATCGATTGTACTTGGGGAGAGCAGCTGCACATCAACTGCTTCCTCTCATGCAGCTTTTATTAAATAACTACTATTCTGTTACCTGAGCATCACTCTGTAATAACCAAAAATTTGCTGTTATATTCTTGACTTTCCAAATGCTTCTGTCATTAAAAAAAAACCCTCATTATCATATATCCCAGCCAAAAATATATAAGTAGAGAATGAAACAAGTGTTTCCATGGCTAAAGAAACTCACACTCTGGCTCCAGAAACCGAAATGTACACTTGGAAAGATTAGTTATGGTGCTTGCCTTGCATGCACCAGTTTCACACCCTAGCACCACATACCAATGAAGTCTTAGAGCAATGCAGGTCATATGAAAAGCTAAATAAAATTGATTCTTCTCTCTCTCTCTCTCACTGCTCCTCTCTCTTATAAAAAAAGAATTTTCCTTTCCCAATTTAGAAGTTTTAAATTGCTTTAAAAATTAAGAGAAGCAGAGAGATTTTGCTAACGTATTTTGTGATGACCTTAATATATATTTATGTTCATGAATTATTTTATACACTTCATTCTCTTACAGTAGATTAACAGGTTATATCTACAAAGAATGGATTCTAGAAAATATTCATCATTTTAGGTCAGTAAGAGGGCTCTAGTTTTTGGAGAGTAGAAGAATCTTTCATTTGCTTTTAAATCATTCATTTAAACGCATCTCTTGAAGCCAAATGTACTTGGCACTGTTGAGCTTTTTGAAGAACACACAGCAATTTCATTTCCTCCTCTCTCTCCCAGGATACACATTAACACACCATGAATTAGGTCTGTATTCAGGAAGGAAATAATTAACTTTACTTAACCAAACAGAATTAGGGATAGATAGAATATTCAAATCAAGGTAGACATTTCATCTGGGATAATTCATTGCTATTTTATTTCTTTACTTAATTTTTCCCTTCCTTCTCAGCATTCTCTTCTAGCTGATTCAATTCAAGTAACACATAAAGCCTCCTCTGTGGCCTGCAAGCCAGAGATAGGGGTTATGTCCCCATACCTCAGGCCTCCATCCACAAGCTTGAGTCTAAGAAAATGACCTTCGTTCAGAACTTTTCCATTGCCATTCCCACCACAATACAGGTATAATAGTAAGAAACATGAACCACCATCATTACCTGTCATTTGAGGTTTCAATTAGTGAGTCATGAGAAAAGGACAGAAGGTTGTATCAAAAGACACTCCCATCCAAAGACATATGAGAATAATAATAAATAAAAAACTAGGCTGAGAGCAGATTTACCATTAAATCAAAAACAGTGTTCTCAGCAATACCCACTGGGAGTTTTCACCTGGTGCTGTGCTGATGGAAATTTAATGTGTCTACAAATCAACAGGGATTTGGATGAAAGACAGATTTGGATATGGTAGGTCTAAAATTCATTTTCAAAACACAATAATACATTATTAAATTAATTTTATTTTACTTTGGCATTGGGGACTGGACCCAGGTATGCTTTACCACTGAGCTTCATCCTTAGTCAAATCAAGCTAATCATCATTTTTTTCCAGTGCAAACATTTAAAAGCTACTCTCATCAAATTTCAAGTATGAAGCATATTGATACTAACTAGACTCACCATGTTGTGCTGTAAATCTCCTGACTTTACTTCTCCTAAATGTCCTTTGAATACCATCTCTCATCTCTTGTCCCTCACCAGTTACATGTCCAGCCTTTTAGACTCTGCTTCCATGTGTTAGACATTTTTAGATTCCAAATACAAGTGAGGTTTTGCAATATTTTTATTTCTGTGTCTGATTTATTCCCTCCTTTTCCAGACTGAATATAAACTACATTTCCTTTACCACGGATTGACTGTTGTACACAGCTTGACTTCATGTCTTGCCTATAGGGTTGCAACAAACATGGAAGCTTAGATATTTCCTGTAATACATATTTCATTCCTTTGAGGTCTATAGATACAGAAACTCCATAACATACAGTAGTTGTATCTATAATATTTGAGGATTTTCCATAATGCTTTCCATAATGTCTGTACTAACTTGCATTTCTGACATTACTTTATGAGGATTGTGCAAATAATTTGAGCCACAATTTTAGAGTTATGTTTTACTGGCAAATGGAGGTATTGACATTGATCTGATGACACTTCTGCCCAGGATATTCTTGAAGGCCTGCTTTACATCTTTGTTCCGCAGACTATAGATCAGTGGATTAAGCACTGGATTTATAAAGATGTAGAAGACTGCTATTATTTTAGATTCTTCAATAGTCTTATCTGTTGGTGATCTTATATAGGAGCAGAAGAGAGTACCATAAAACAAGGTGACAGCCATCATGTGGGAGCCACAGGTGGAGAATGCCTTGCGCCTTCCCCCTTTTGACTTGATCCGGATAACAGAAGCAATAATGAAGGCGTAGGATATCAGAATGACAGTGAGGGAGTTGAACAGGTTGAATCCACCAGAGATTAGCATGGCGTGCTCTTTGAAATACGTGTTAGAGCAAGAAAGCTTAATGAGTGGTGGATCAGCACAGTAGAAGTGGTTGATGACATTGGATCTACAGAAGGTCATGCGGAAGGTCAGGATGGCCTGGAAGAGGCCATCTGAGAAGCCATACACAAAAGGAAATGCGGACAAACAGATGCAGACCCTCCTGGACATTTTCACACTATAGTGCAGAGGGTCACAGATGGCCACATAGCGATCATAGGCCATTGCAGACAGGATGTAAAACTCTGTGAGAAGAAGAGCAATGAAAATGTAACACTGTACAAAGCAGCCAACCAAGGAAATGGTCTTTTTCTCCGATAAGAAATTCCTCAGCATCTGCGGGGTTGCATTGGAGGTGTAGCACAGGTCCACAAAGGCCAAGTTGCTGAGGAAAAAGTACATGGGCGTGTGAAGGCGAGCGTCCAGCCTGATCAACACCACCATGCCCAGGTTGCCCACAAGGGTGACCAGGTAAACAACCAGGAAGAGCACAAAGAGGACAGGCTGGAGTTCTGGGCGATCTGTGAAGCCCAACAAAATGAATTCTGTTACTGCACTGCCATTCGTGATGGGCATTTCCTGAGAGTCAGGGTCTCAACTTGAAACTACAGAAATCAAGCAAACATGAAGTTTCAAATCATATTATTAACAGTTGAAATCACTTTTCTCCAAAAATGTAGCATGCACAGTGAGTTCTACCATAATTTGATTTTGCATACCTGCCAAAATAGTAAATTAATTTGGCTTGTTCGGTTTACTTTTACTTTTCTGTCTCCATACTTACACTTACCCTATTAGACACACAAATCAATAGATACATACGTGCATATAAGAATACATAATTACATCCATTTGCAGGTGTTCTAGCTACAATACACCTTCACTCCTCTCTTAATGCATTTATTTTTTGCCTCTCAGTTTCTACTTTCTACTTATCCCATAAGACGCATATTAAAGCCTACTGTTTTGTGAAGCACTTCTAAACATTCTTCCCTCATTCATGAGAGTGATTTAATCCTTTCTGTCCCTTGCTTCCTGCAACCCTATAAATATACATTTATTCTTTAGCACATCACTGGACAGTAATTATCTTCTTTCTTATCCTTATGTAATATGATTTGTGGTACTGTGGCTATGCAGCTTGATTTATATACTGAATTTCAAAGAGAAGAAAAATAAAAAATTGTGAAAAAACTGAAAGAATTGATTAGCTACAATTTGACTCACCTCTACTTCCTAGTACAGCTTTGCAAGAAGTCAAATCACTAATAGAATTTAATAATTATTGAAATTTTGTAGGAAAAACAATTGCTTTCAAATCTGTTAATCAAATAAATTTAGCTTGTTTCAGAAAGTCTTCTGTAGAACATTTGGATCTTCATACATAGTAATTTTCTATAGGAATCAAATGCAGAAGTTGCTACTTGTTAAGCCTATGACAAATTTTTAAAGCATATTCAAATGAAATGAAGTCTCACACAATATTTTGAGGATAGTTACAGCTGAGAGCTTTGTAGTTTCTAAAGAGAAAATTAAGCTTAGCATAATTTGCATTTAAGATACTAAGTACATCATTTTTTGTCCCAAGATTTATTATAATTCTCTCTGGCATCTGTTTTCCATACTAGGGATTGAACCCAGAGCCTTACACATAATGAACATATTATCGCTGAGCTGCATCTCCAGGCTTCACCCCAGCTCTCTGGCTTTTAATTTACTTCAGATAACATCTAATGCTGAATCTCATCTTTGTTTCACTCAGCATGCTTTTATATTTTGCAATTTCTCTCATATTTAAAATCTTTATAATTTGACTAATTTCTTGTCTCTTTCCAAAATGAGTCACTACTAATGTAACTTTTAAAAACTTAGAACAAAATCTTTTCTTCAGGTAATCTTCTTCATAATTTAAAAAGCATTTGTTGAATGTGCTAACAGTTACTAATAACACTGATATATAATTAATCATCTAACAAGTTGAGGGTGTGAGTAGTTTGTGTGCAATATATACATTAACTTCAAGCAAAGCCCTGTGCAGTAGATACTATCAGAATACTCCTGTCATAGTTCAGAAAGAAAGTATTGGAATGCTAGAATACTGAGACAAGTACACACTTCTAGTGAGCATGGATCTGAGATACAAGCACAAATTGTCTGACCTGAGAACTTTAATAGCAGTTGTAATAGAGTGTCTTTCTAAATCTGGACTTTGCTATGAAGTTCCCTGTGTCTCTGGAAGGACTTGCAATGTACGATCATAAGGAGCAGCTGGAACAGGACAAGCATGGCATCCTTATGTGATGCAACATGGAATACAGATCTGTGTCACACCTTCCCTTTACATTACTATTTGCCATTATGTGGCTCACTGGCACCCTGAGATCAACTGTATCATGACAGCAAGGAAGATCACACTTAGAAGCAATGTTTTGGATTAAGAGTCAATTGGAAATCTGCATATCATGTTGTTTCTGCAATTTTACACTTCAGAATTTATGAACAAGTGTCTTCATTTCCCCATTTGTGACAATAAAGTCTATCCTATCTCCCTCTCAAAGAAGTGTGGCTCTCAGTCTAGAAACTTATGAAAACAGGCTTCCTCCAATACATATGTTTTGTGATCAGATATTGAAGATGAAGAAGTGGATATTTTCGATATTCCTCCCTTGCTAGTATTCACATTTTGATGGATTTTGACTGATGGCATTGTAAGTGTATGATGATGCTTTAAATAGCAGTCTTATGAGAGAAAGAAAGAAATATTGGAAAATGGTTATTAAAATTTTTAATAGGAAAGTCAAGAAAGAGCTCCTAGAAAAGGTGAACTTTTTTGTGTAAGCAAACTGAAGAAAAAAAAATAAGTTAAAGGCTAATCAGAGAAGAAGTCCTAGGAAGGATAAAGAGCAAGGGCAACAATATTATTTAATATCATCTTTGGAAATGCTAATGATTCATGTTTACAGAGTTAATGTAGACGAGGGCAGAAAATTCCAGCTGGGAAATTCTTAAAATAGAAAGGTTTCATTTTATTGAAAGTCTGATTCTTCTGTACAGAGAACTTCCCCATCAAGAACATCAACAAGCTTCAGGAGAGACCAGGGATCAGTGGCTAACTGACACATCTTTCTCAATAAGAGTCTAGCAGGGACTTGAGCAGTGGTTCACAGGTTGGAGCACTTACCTGGCATGAATCAGGACCCAGGTTCAAACCCCAGCACCACATACACAACTAAGTGTCAGAGAAATAAACACCAGATGAAAAAATAAATGAAATTGAGTCTCTATTTCTCTCTCTCACTCTTTCCCTCTCTTTTAAAAAACAAGGATCTGGATCTAGCAGACATCTTTCTGAAAAATTTATATTTATTCATGTCACAGCAGCCGTGGCTATAGGAGAATTTCTCATGCTCCTTGACACCAAGGAAACTCCACAAGAAGACTTGCTGTTCATACCAAGATAGACACAATTTGAACACAAATGATCAGGATGTATAAATTTCAGGCTTATAGAAGGGGGACCATTTAATTGTACATGATCTTTTCATTTGCAGGACACCTTTGATGTATGTCACATAATGACCACTTAATGATGTGGAACAGTTTTGGCTAGAAAACTTTTTGACTTATATGGGTTCCAGAAATATAATTTTAGGAAAAGCAAAATCATTCAAATGTGGAAAAAGTGGGGAACAAAAGAAAGAAAGACTGCAAATAGGAGATGTCACAAGAAAGCAAACCACAGCTGGTCAGGCTACCTCTGTATAGTTAGAGGAAAAGAGGAACACTTGAACAAGGAACATCTGGGCTTGTTGGTCTGTACCAAGTGAGCCTTCTTCTGACAGAGAAAGAGAAGGGACTATCTCAAGTACAAGAGGAAGGTAGAAAGTGTGAAACTTTGGAACTCAGACCATATAACAATACACTGTGTCCAGTATAAGATCAAAAAGTAAGAATCCATATTCAAAGCTTATTAAGAAATTCACAAATCTTCCAGCCAAGACTTGAACAAAGTTTGGGTTCTTCTAAGCACAGGGACATATACAAGGTCACAACTGTGCCTGGGACACGCAGGCTGTCAGAACAGACCCTGGAGATAAGCAATGAGGAGTGTATCCAACCCCCAGGAAACACAAAACAAATTAGGAAATATGCAAATGGAAGGGTTTCAGCACAAATGATTGTGTGAACTAGGGTAGCTCACTTCAAGAGGTTAGAGTTGCAGATGCATTCTGCAGTCTAGTCAGTTACAAATGAATAAGGAAAAAATTGTTTTTTTTAAATTTTAAAATTTCGTATTTATTAAATTCTTAAATATATGAGCAATAATACATGCTAACTACACCAATCTTTTCAATAAACTAGATTATAAAATTCCATGTTACAGGTAATATTAACGTACAGAAAAAGTTGACTATCAATTCATACGCCATACTACTACAATTAGTAGTGTTTGTACTGTCATATACAGAAAGGTTCTTGTTTATCCAGAATGTGGGGCACATATAGTTAAATTTTTGTTATTCATGCATACTTTTATCCCAACATCTGTTAAATTAACACTATGTATTATTAAGAACCTAAACACATAAAGATATCCAATTCTATCACCAAGTAAATTATGAGCTATTGGAGAAGTATAAACAGATATAACAAGACAATGTAATAAATGCTTTATTACAAATAAGTACAAGAAAAGATAGGAGTACCCATTAGACTGTCTGGGGTGATTAAGGAAAGTTTCAATGAGGTGGCAAAAAAAATTGTTTTTAAGAAAAGGGAATTAGAGTCAAGGTAAATTATATAGCAGGAGCTTATCACAAATTTGTTCTTAAACATTTTTTGAATGTGGACCTTTGGAAAATATGCAAGAAAACCATGGATTTTCAACTGAAAGAAAGTTACAAACTCAAGATCTTACCCCACAAAATATAAAACCTCCTGTATCTTTTG
This sequence comes from Aplodontia rufa, assembly GCA_004027875.1. Lineage (NCBI taxonomy): Eukaryota > Metazoa > Chordata > Mammalia > Rodentia > Aplodontiidae > Aplodontia > Aplodontia rufa. The sequence continues at coordinate 48,539 of PVKS010003282.1, read as the reverse complement.
GATCTCAGCACATGAACTCTTCCGTGACTGTTGACTCAATCCCTCTTCTGAAAATAGCCTATGTTTCCATGTACTGTAAATTTGCCTTATGTGTTTTTTTCATCAGTGACAGTTCTGTAAAATATCAACCAAGAGTCCACGGAAAGTGGTGCACACCTGGAATCCCAGTGACCAGGGAGGCTAAGGCAGAAGGATTGCAAGTTCAGGGCCAGTCTGGGCAACTAGACACAATGGTCAGAAACTTAGTGAGATCCTGCCTCAAAAAGGACTGAGGATTTAGCTTCGAGATAAAGCCACCTTGGGAACAATTCTCAGCATAAATACACACACACACACACACACAAACACACAAATACAAGCAGTTTTCACACACACATACACACACACAAGTAAATATTTTTAAGACATAGGGCATACCAAATTCAAATTTTTCATAGAAATTCACAGGAAAAAATATGACGATTCCATCAATTTGTGATTGGAAAGTCAGAGACAAGCAATATGCTTGTTATAAACAGCAGGAAAAAAAAGTAGTCAAGTTCTAAAAAACAACCTTCACTATGACTTAAACTATCATTTAATTACTTCATTTAATGCAAAGGGAGAGATGCAGGAAATACACAATTGAAATAGATTTCCAATTTTTCCTTGTGGAAACTATAAAGCTCTAAGATGTTGGAAACCACAGAAAAAGAAAGTCTGACTCCTATCCAAATCTGTTTTGAAAATGATATTTTGCAATGATATTTTCCTTTATTAATGGCAAGGAAAATGAATGCATCCATCTCTATGCTCTTCTCATTGAATCCCTACTTCTTTATCCAGCTGTACTGAGAAATCTTTTAATAGAAGATAAAAGAGAAGAAATAAATGAATTATAAGTAATTAGGGGCTTAGTGGAGATTCTCTAGAGCAATTCTCTAGAGTACCTGCAATGTAAAAAAAGTGCATAGATGGGTTTCATATATGAAGGTGAACCTCAAGGTCAAGAAATGTGTTGTGGGGAAGTACTGGGGACTGAATTAGAGTAAATAATATTCCATACTTCTTAAATTATATCAAAATTCATCCTATGTTATGTATAATTTTAAAATAATCAGGAAAACAGAAAAAGAAACAATCATGCTCTATTATTTATGTTGACAACCCATCCCTAATTATAATTGCAAACAAATGGCTACATCATCACCAGAACAGCTGTGAGAATCAAATTCAAACACAAGTTGGACTCTAAAGTAACAACCCACTGAGCTTTTTTGGTGAACTCAGAAATCCCCTCAAGCCAACAGAAGTTTTAAATCATTTTGTAACTTGTACAAAACCCAGCCTCTAATAAGTCCCAAGTGAACTTGGGTAATATTTAGCTTATCTGCAGTTTTTACAAAAACATATTAATTAGGTTAAAAGTTGAAACTTCTCTGTCATCACGAAGATATTTAAAAAGTCAGAATTTGTGAACTCATTTCCAATAAGTAATTTAGATTTTTGATCCACAGGTTATGAACTCCAACTTCACACTTGTACCAAGTTTAACTCATGGGGCTGATCTTTGTTTTTCTGCTGTAAAATTTGTAAGAGGTCATGAGAGTGATTTTGTTTCAACTACTTGGAAAATAAAACTTTGCATGAATTGATTTTGTAATGATGCTGTTTGAAATAAAATTAACACACTCTATAACTAACTACCCCTCTCTACTTTGCCTAGAGCCCCTAAGTAAAGGTATATCTACTTTCTGAGTAAATGTCAAAATTTATATGATATACTGATCTGTAAAGTCAATGAAAATCTAGCTGTTATGGATATCTATATCTATAAACTGTGGCCTTCTGTAAGTATCTTTAATAGAATGTTCTTTTGACTGAAAGTAAAAAAGATAAAAGCACAGAAACTTACTGCTGATTTGGCATTGCACATATTTTCTCAGCCTCTGATTAAGACATTTTCTTAACACCTAAGGAGTAAAATCTAGTTGTATTTATTCCAGGATGTGAGAGGTGGTAATTGGCTCTTCAACCAAGTCTCAGAAGAACTAAGGAGCTATGGTGATCAGTGGTGTATCTGGAGTTGCCCCACTTGGCTTTAATATAGGCACTGGGGATACAAGAACTTATTTATTTATTTTTTTATTTGACATTCACTAGTGTGTATCCAATGAATTCTGCAGGAGACAGACAAGCAGATTTCTTCTTGTTTTTTCACTTGTCTTGTTTTATGTTGTTTTTCTTTTCATGTGATAAGAACACAACATGAAATCTACTCTACTAAATTTTTAGACACCCATTTAGTATTTATAAGTGTACGCACAACATTTCATATCAGCTCTCTAGAACTTTGTCATCTTGCACCACTGAGGCTACTAATTAGAAAGGAATTTAAAATGTATTCTGTTTTTAAAAAGGGGCAGGAATGTCCTTTTAATAAATATTAACAATCATGTACCATATCATATTCATCTATTCATTCATTGATAGACATCTGGGACATTTGCATATTTTAGTTTGTGATTAATGCTGCTATGGTATGGGAGTGCAGATATGATATGATACCACTCAAAGTTCCTTATTTCAAATTTTTGGCTATTTCCTCAAAATGATAATTCTAGATACTATTGTGTGTCCCTTCTTTATTTTTCGAGGCACCTCCATGCTGTTCCATAGCTGGAAGAATATTTCACATTCCTAACACCCATGTACAAGTACTATAATTCCTCCATATTTTTGCTAACTCCTATTGTCTGAGGCTTTTGGTTTATAGTAGTCGTTCTAAAGCAGTGAGGTGATATCTCATATTTTGTTTACATTTCCTTGATGCTTGGAGATGTCAAGTATCTTTTCAAATATCTGTAAAGCTTTTGAATGTTTTGTTCTGATAAAGATTCCTATTCATATCCTTCGCCCATTTTTCAATGGGGTTTTGTTGCTGAGCTTTTGTTTGTTTGCTGTTGAGTGAGAGGATTTTTCAATATGTTGAGGATCTAACTCCTTTATAAGATTCAAGCTTTGAAAATATTTTCTCTGGATTTTCCTTTGAGGGGAAACAGGAAATGGAACCTAGGTATGCTCTACCACTGAGCTATATGCAATTCATACTTTTAATTTTATTTTGACACATGGTCTCCCTAATTGCCCATGTTGTTCTTTAACTGGTCATCCTCCTGCTCCAGGCTCCCAAGAAGTTGGATAAAAGCATGCACCACCACACCCAGCTATTTTCTCTGAATCAACAGATTATTATTTCAATTGATTCAGATAATTTTGTTTTCTGTTTAATTATTTTCTTGTTTATTTATTTAGATAGAAGATTTTATTATTTCCTACTGGTCACAAAAAATTTCTAGGATCAAGCAATCCTTAGCTCTTATCCTCAGAGGAGAGTAGTGGGTATTATAGGTGTACACAAATGTATCCAACTAAATTTTTTATTAAGAAATTTATTTGTTGATCAAACATATTTCCAAAGAAACACTATATATATTTTTTTTCTGAAAATTAGATTTACCCCCCAAGTCCCTCCTTAATTACCCACCCTTATCCTTCCCCCCTTCCCCTTTTCCCCCTCCTTCCCAATACATCTCTACGAATGCCTTAGTCCAATTAAGTTCTTTAAGTTTAAATAAATGTACAGAAATATTTTAGGTTTATGTCATAAAGTTTGTCTATTTTAGTTTTTGTTGCTAGTACTTTGGGGTCATAACAAAAATCATTGTAATGCCCAAGATCATAAAGATTTTTTTCCTTTAATTTTTCTATACAGAATTTTACAATATCAGGATTTATGTCTAAGTCTTTAATCCATTTTATCCATTTTGAGTTGAATTTTATACATTGTGTGAGATAAAGGTCCAATTTCATTTGTCAGAAGTGGCTATGCAACTTTCCCACAAGCATTTGTTAAAGATACTACTTTGCTGCATTATATATTTTTGGAATCTTGAACATAAATCAGTTTAGCTAGTGTAAATGGGTTAACTTCAAGGTTGTCTATTCTTTTCCATTGGTCTATATCTCTGTTATTATACCAGTGTCATACTTTTTAAATTGTTACAGCTGTGTAAAACCTTCAAATAAATAAAGTAGGACATCACCAGCTTTGTTAAATTCTACGAGTGCCTTGACTATCTGGGAGAATTCATTCCATCTGAATTTTAGAATTGGTTTTCCTAAGCCATTGAGATTTTTAATAGATTGCACTGAACTTATAGATGACTTTGGGTTCTTTACTTTTCTCTGTTAAAATGTATATTTTTCGTTTTTGTCAAATATTGATGGGGATAATTCGGGAGAGAGAGATTGCCTTGTTTTGGGAAGATACAATGTTGTTGAGGAAAAATGAAATGGGGGCCACCACCAAGGTCATCTGCCCATGTCCACATGACCTAAACTTAAGTCATCCTGATTCCCAGAAATGCTTTCTGTAATCTTGAATGAAACCCAAGGTGAAAGAATTAAGATCCTTTCAGCATGACACTGAGTCACTCACCCACATACAAATCAACTTCAGCAATTCTTACCTTAAATGGTACGTTAATAAAAAGCAGAAATCACAACAAACATCAAAATGCTTTATTTCTCCTACAAGTTTTGTAAGCTGTGCTTTAACTGCCGTGAGCAGGGTTTCTTCACAGTTTTTGTTCAGTCTCCCAGTTCACAGGAGTCTGTTGCAAGTGCAAGAATCCTTTAAAAATTGTCTATCTTGATCAGAATTTGTATTTACAGTTTGGGTTTTGGAAGTAGGGTCCAAAGAAAACTCCTCATGAGTTCTAAGGCAGGGGAGCACTTAGTTGCCAGACCCACTCACGTCACCACACTCTTTCTGTGGCTCTGGGGACTCCAAGGGTCAGGCTCTATCAGGGCCAAGGTTGGCTTTTGGGACACGTAAAGATTCTCATTGTGTCACTTGTAACTATTTTTGTTTGTCGAAGCTTACTGTTCAGCCTAGGGGTACAACTCTCTACTTCACTGAGTCTGTAACAGAAGCCACTTTGTCTGAACTTCTGGAGCTAAGCTGGCATCTCAGGGAAAGCATAGTCTAAGGTGAGTTCCCAAGATTTTAGAAGACCAGTGGCATTACTTTCCAAAAACAATACTTTACAGGCACAATTAGAAAATTTCAGTGACCTGGGAACCATGAATACAGATAAAGCAGTAGTACATTTTAGAAGAGCCCATAGAAAGCAATGTTATCAAACAAGTAAAGAAAAAATGGGAAACACACATTTGGATTGGTGTATGGAGGCTCCTCAAAGATACAATGACTCAAAACAAGCATATCTAAAGGAATTCCTGCCTTTGAAAACTAAAGGCCAATGCTTGAACTTTAGGCACTCTTGCTCTCAAATGATTCAAGTTGCTCCCACAGTAAGCACCAAAGGCTAAAAAAGGAAAGAGTTGTTGAAAATATTCTGGATACTTTATGTTCTCAGATGGACTTTGGAGACATTTGGCAGCTGTTGCAATAGCTACAATCACTTGCCTGAGTCAATCATAGCCCCCTTAGCATCTCCTACAATAATAGCAGAGTATGTCCCAAAATATATCTAGGAGAAAACTTGCATCCTCTCTCTCTGTGCCTTTGGGGTGTAATTTCTCTACCTGAGTCTCTCAAGAACTTGGGAGACATCACTTTGAAATGTGAGCTTTGAGAAGATTACTCATCAAAAGGATATTTAAATATAGCCCTTTAGAAAATAATGGTCAATGAAAAATCTTTATTGTTATATACATAAATATTTGTATAAAGTTTGATCAACAGAACAGGAAACTTTAGCTGCTAGCAACATATAGGTAACAAGTTTTATAATATTACAATCACATGACTAACATTTTAGATTAAATGCCATAAGATTTAGATTTTCATTCTCTTTATATTTATGAATGTGTGTATATCTCCTCTACATCATCCAACTCAATGTTTGTAGACTTCTATGATAATTAACATTCAGAAAAGTAATACATTTGCAACCATCCCTACAAGGTCAAGATCTACTGCTATGTTCCAACCAGAGTTTAAAAGGAAACAGAAAGAGAAAACAACATGCCCTGGAAGATGAACACCCCATTCAGTACTTGGCCTTACTACCCATTGCCCAAGGTACCTCCTTTCCCTCCTATGAAAACTCTTTTGAAATCTTGATTTTCTCAAGATGGTTTATTTTGGAGGGACAACAGCTGACCCACCTTCCAGGGTGCTAGCACTTGAATAAATCTGATTTCCTTCATACCAGCTCTCACCTTCTTAGTACTGGCTTTGAATTGACCAGCAGATGTAATTTGGTCCAATAAAAATTTACACCCTTAAATTGACATTTTAATCAAATAACTGCTGTTCATTGGATAGTGAGATACTTTTCCAATTCAGATAAAATTAATTGCCAAACATAAGTTTACTTCTCTATCTTTGACTTCAAGTGTTACCCCAAAACATGTGACATAGACATATTCAAGGATATAAGGTAAAAGCACTTGAAAACAAGTAGACAAAAAAATTAAGTCATTCTAAATTTCCTTCTTTTTAATATATTTTATTAAGGAATTGAATTATTGTACAGTCATAAATGCATTAAAAGTAAAAATTTGATATACATACACATTTAAGCCAGAAATACCCCCTAGATCCTTCCCTATTCTTCCTACCTCTCCACTCCTTCACCTACTGTATCCTCCCCTGCCCACTACATATCTATGTTTACAATAGATTATGTGTTATTATGCCATTATTTGGTCTAATATATGAGATTAGGTGCCTTTCCCACAGGCCTGGTTTTAGCTCTAGCCTTCACAAATGAGTGAAACCATTCAACTCTTGACTCTCTGGTTTGGCTAACTTTGCTCAAGACGATGTCATCCATTGCCGTCCATTTACCTTTAAATGATGAAATTTCATTGTTTCTAAATGCTCAGTAGAACTCCATGGTATGCATGTGTGTGTGTGGGGTGTGTGTGTGCGCCACAGTATTTGGACCCATTCATCCAACGATGGGCATCTGGGTTGGTTTCATAATTTAGCTATTGTAAACTTAGCTGCTGTGTACATAGCTTTTGCTGTGTTGCTGTAATGTGCTGATTCTAACTCCTATGGGAAAATACCCAGAAGACAGATTGCTAGATCTTATGGAGGATGTATCCTAATTTTTTGAGGATTCATCACATTTTTTTCCAGAGCAGCTGTACCAGTCTGTCTATTGGTGACAGGTGAGAGTTGAAATCTTCCAGTATTATTGTTCCATAAGTGATTTTATGTCATGGAGTAATTTATTCACCTAGTTGGAAGCATTGTTGTTTGGAGAGTATATATTGACTATGGTTATATTGTATTGTTCCCTTTACTAATATGTAGTGGCCTTCTTTATCTCTTCTGATTAGTATATGTTTGAAATCTACCTTGTTGGACATAAGTACTGCAACATCAGCTTGTTTTCTTGGGCCATATGCATGTTGGTTTTTTTTTTCCCAACCTTTAACCCTTAATCTGTGAATGTCATTGTCTGTAAGGTGGGTCTCTTGTAAGCACCATATTGTTGGATTATGTTTATTGATCCAATCTGCTAATCTGTGTCTTTTTAGTGGTGCATTGAGAATGTTCACATTCAGTGTTAGAATAAAAGTGTGGTTGTAGTTCATAGTCATTTTGTTTTATCAGTACATTCTGTGCTGTTTTGGTTGGCTGTTGATAACAGGTACCTTTATTGAATTTCCTATATTTGTGGGTTTTGAGTAGTGTTTGTTTGTTCTTCTATTTGAAGTTTATCTTTGAGGATTTTTGTAAAGCTGGTTTTCTGTTCACAAATGCTGCAAGTTTGATTTATCATGAAACGTTCTTATTTCCCCCTCAAATTTGAAACAGAATTTTGCTGGGTATAGTATTCTTGGCTGCATGTTGTGTTCATTCAGACACTGAAAGATCTCCATCCATGATCTTCTGGCTTCCAGAGTCTGAGCTGAAAATTCAAAGCTGATTCTTATTGTTTTGCCTCTGAATGTGGTTTTGCATTTCTCTCTTGTAGCTTTTAATATTCTTTCCTGGATTTCTCTGTTGTACATTTTGAATATGATGTGTCTTGGTGAGCCTCTCATTTGATTAGGCCTATTGGGTGTCCTATAAGCTTCCTGGATTAGCATATCTGACTCTATTTTTATATGGGAAAATTTTTCTTTCACTATTTAATACAGAATGTTCCTTATATCGTTCATTTGCATTTTGATATCTTCCTTTATCCCAATTATTCTTAAATTGTTTCATCTAATTTCATCCCAGAAATTTCAAAAATTCTGTTCATGCTTTGTGAATTGTTTTTCTTTTTTTTCATCCTTGCACTCTAGCTTGCTCAGCCTGTCCTCATTGTCAGAAGTTCTTTCTTCAATAGCTGAGATTCTATTTTCTACAGGTTAGTCTATTATTAAATTCTTCTATGGTTCCTCTCATGTCATTGATTTCAGATTTTTGCTCTGTTACTTCCTTTCAGAGTATGTCTGTTTCTTTGATAATAGAGTTTCTCAACCCTTGAGATTTCTCACTTAGTCGCTTCATTAAATCTTCTTTTAGTTCATTGTTCCTTTCAGCTATTAGATCATTGATAATTTGTTCTAGATTTTCATCCCACTCCCTGACTGTGGGCTCCTTGCTGAGGGAGTTGTGGGTTTGAAGTGAGCCTCTTCTAGTTTGATTCTTCATCTTTGAAAAGCTTCTTCTGGATCTTTGAAGTGGGGATCCCTGTGAGGAACCAAGACAAGTCTACGGGTTCTTCTTCCTTATACGTCAAGGAATACCACCTCTGTGATAACCACTTCTGTCCAGAAAGCTATTTCTGCCAGGAGCCTTGTTTTGTTGCACCTTTTGGGACTAGGTTCCAGGGTTCGGACTTGGCACCAGGTGGGGTTGCTGGGAAGCCCAGTGCATTGTTGAAGCTAAGTGGTAGAGGAATGCCACTGGATGCTAGGGTCCCAGAGGTGTGGGGTTTGCCAGAATGAACCAACCTATGTGCTGCACTTGGATCTGGGATCCTTAGTAGTGGGATGGGATGGACCCAATATATCTGGACCCAGCAGGTATGTGGGACAGTGGGGTGGTATCTGGGTGTGGTCCTTGGAGATGTCTGGCTCACCTGCTGTGGTGGGACCGGAGACATGAGCACGCACAGGTGTGAGGTGAGCTCTGCTAAGGCTTCTTCTCAATCCTGGGATCTTAGAGATTTATGGGTCAAGTTCAATTAATACACAAGAAAAAGAAATTACAATTGATTGATCTGCTTAGTTATTTAAATATCAACTCTTGGGAACCAGAGTGTCAGGATGTTTTTCAAGTTCTCTGTATTGTCCCTTGGCTATTTGATGATCTCCCATGTGAGTCCCATTCTCTCAAGAATTTTCAGTGTTTGTAACCAGCCACTCAAGAGTTGATTACCTTGAAGATCACTAGTACAATGTAATCAGTGAACGACTCTGAAGGGATTCTACAATGTCACCTATGATGTCTATGACAGAAAAGGAGCAAAAAGTGACAGTCATTCTACATAGATGAAATGGTTCCTCATACTATCAGTTCAACAGAATTAACAAGAGGAAAGAGTTGTTAAAAAAATGTTGAAAACTATAAAATGTTTCTCCAGTGTACTTTGTAAACTGCTGAATCTGTCATGAGTAGGATTTCTTGACTTATCTGGTTCAATTTCCTGACCCATTTTGTGAGCACAAAAAACATTAACATTTTTTTCTAGACCCTTAGTGTTATGTTCATTTCAAATGTTATTTTAGATATTATTAGTAGATGGAATATTGCATAATTTAATATATCTATGGAATAATAAACTGAACATGTGTTTGTCTAACTAGTCTATGAAAACAAATCTACATGAACAGACTTCATTTGAATTAATATTCATTAAAATTCCAGAAACTAAAAAGTGATATCATTGTTCTTTGGACTTTTATCTATGAGAAGAAATAATCTGGGATCACTAATAAAAATGAAGAATAAGTTCACATAATTTACCTAACGTGATTTTATATTCATTCAAAAACTCATCATGGACATTAATCGAATGTCCAAAACTTTATTTATCTTCCTATAACAATTGCAAAGTTGAAACCCCTAACGATTCTTTTTTAAAAGCATTTACAATCTGGGAGAAGAATCTTAATTTTTCCCTTAACTCATTTTAGCACATATCCTGAAGACAAACCTCTCTTGCTTACTTAGAATTTTTGAAAATGTCAAAATGATTTCTTCCTTTTACTAGATAAACTCTTTGCTTCCACAGTACATGTACTATGTCTGACTTTACTCATGTAAACATAATCAGCAATATCAGGAATAGTCAAAGCAAGGTAGTTTATCTGTATTGCTCATTGCTTCCTCAGTATTTGTATTTCACCTTTTAATTTTATTATTTACTCTTTGATGAAGCTTCTTCGCATTCTCAAATGCAGGTGGAATAGGAAGCAATAATCCTAGGCTGCAGTTTAAAGAAATAAGTGTGTTCATGTATCCCAACTAAATGCGAAAACTCAAGTTAATGAAAAAATGTAACCAATCTCTTCAATTTTTTTGCCCATTGCCCACTTCACTACACAAGCACATTCATGAAAAACAGGAAGCCACTCTTGGGACACACAATTATTAGTTTCATGCAGGACTTCAGAAAGGGACTACAGAAAGATTTGGCTCTTAAGGATTCTTTAAGAAAAACACAATAGAGAAAATGAGTGGAAAGAGCTAAACTCACTTTCCCTTGTCTACTATTGTGAGCAGTAAGAGCACCCTAGTTTTATAAAGCATATTATTTTCAAAGTTTTCACATAGAGTAGTGGTTCTTAGAATTTTTATATGTCTACAAATCACCTGAGGATTGGAATCAGATATGGATTTCAGTGTAGGGATCCAACATTCAGAATGTATTTCTGCATTTCTAACAACCTAAGAAAAATGTCTATGACCACAGTCCATGGACACCTACCTCGTGAGGGCGAAGACTAGAAAAAAGAGGTGCCCAAATATTATCATTTTAGCTGCAAAACGCAAAAAAAAATCCATGGAAAATAGTAAAATTCATTACCACAATGCTAATTTATTTTAATTAAAATTAGAATTATTGTTTATTGACAAGTGGAGGTATTGACATTGAGCTGATAATATTTCTTGGAAGGACATTCTTCATTGCCTGCTTTACATCTTTGTTCCGCATACTATAGATCAGTGGATTAAGCACTGGATTTACAAAGGTGTAGAAGACTGCTATTATTTTGGATTCTTCAACAGTCTTATCTGTTGGTGGTCTTACATACATGCAGAAGAGAGTCCCATAAAACAAGGTGACAGCCATCATGTGGGAGCCACAGGTGGAGAATGCCTTGCGCCTTCCCCCTTTTGACTTGATCCGGAGAACAGAAGCAATAATGAAGATGTAGGACATCAGAATGACGGTGAGGGAGTTGAACAGGTTGAATCCAGCTGAGATGAGCATGGCGTGCTCTTTGACAAACGTATCAGAGCAAGAAAGCTTAATGAGTGGTGGATCAGCACAGTAGAAGTGGTTGATGACATTGGATCTACAGAAGGTCATGCGGAAGGTCAGGATGGTCTGGAAGAGGCCGTCTGAGAAGCCATACACAAAAGGAAATGCAGCCAAACAGATGCAGACCCTCCTGGACATTTTCACACTGTAGTGCAGAGGGTCACAGATGGCCACATAGCGGTCATAAGCCATTACAGCAAGTATGTAAACCTCTACGAGAAGCAGAGCAATGAAAATGTAACACTGTACAAAGCAGCCAACCAAGGAAATGGTCTTTTTGTCTGATAAGAAGTTGCTCAGCATCTGCGGGGTTGCATTGGAGGTGTAGCACAGGTCCACGAAGGCCAAATTGCTGAGGAAGAAGTACATGGGCGTGTGAAGGTGAGCATCCAGCCTGATCAACACCACCATGCCCAGGTTGCCCACAAGGGTGACCAGGTAAACAACCAGGAAGAGCACAAAGAGGACAGGCTGGAGTTCTGGGCGATCTGTGAAGCCCAACAAAATGAATTCTGTTACTGCACTGCCATTCATGATGAGCGTCTCCTGAAAGTCAGGGTCTCAACTTCGAAACTACAGAAATCAAGCAGACATGAAGGTCCAAATCACATTAATGGCAGTTGAAATCACTTTTCTCCAAAAAGATAGCATCTACAGTGAGTTCTACCATCAACTGATTTTGCACAACTGCAAAAACATTAATTTCATATTTGAATTGTTTGATATACTTTTACACATCTATCTCTATACCTATACTCACCCTATTAGACAAACAGATCAAGAAATACAGAGAGCATATGTGCATGGCTAATCACACACATTTGCAGGTGTTCAAGCTACAACTCTCCTTCACTCCTTCCTTCCTGCATTTTTTTGCCTCTCAATTTCTACTTAGCCCATAAGACACAGATTCAAGCCTACTGCTTTGGGAAGCACTTCCCACCATACTCCCCTTGTGCATGGGAGTGATTTAATCCTTTCTGTCCCTTGCTTCAAGCAGACCCTACAAATATACATTTGTTCTTTACTACATTACTCTAAAATAATTATCTGCTTTTTAATTCTCATGCATTAGTTATTCCACAGCTGTTAAAAAATCTAATCACTTATTGTAATTGAATTTTAAAGAGCAGAAAAACAAAAAATGGTGAACACCTTAAAGAATAGATTACCTGCAGTGTTTGACTCATGTCTACATCCTAAGAAAGCTTTGCAAGTATTCAGATTGCTAGTAGCATTTAGTGATTATTGAAATTTTCTGTGAAAAAGCAACTGCTTTCAAAGTTTATTAATGAAGTAAATTGAGTTTATTATAGAAAGTCTTCTGAGAAATAGGTGGATCTTGATACCAAGTAATTTTCTATAGGAATCAAATGCAGGAATTGCCAGTTCCATAAACCTGTGCCAAAAAAATTTTTAAGTCATATTTAAATGAAATGAATTCTTACACATTATTTTGAGGATAGTTATAGCAAAGAGTTGTGTAGTGTATAAAGAGAATTGAAGCTTAGCATAGTTTGTATTTAAGATACTACATACATCATTTAGTTCTTCCAAGATTTATTACAATTCTCTCTAGCTTCTCCTTTCTATGCTAGGGATTGAACTCAGAGCCTTGCACATAATGAGCATGTACTCTCCCATGAGTGCCCCTCCAGGCTACATCACTCCCCCTGGCCTTAATTTCTCTTCAGATTTCATCTAATGCTGAATCTCATCTTTCTTTCATTAAAGATGTTTTCATGTTTTGCTTTTCTCTCATATTTAATAATTTGACCAAATTTCTTCAGTCAAAAGTGAGTCACTACTTTCGTAACTTTTATAAAGTTAGACCAAACTCTCTTTTTGCAGCTAATCTCCTTTATCTGTAATTTAATGAGCGTTTGCTGAATGTGCTAATGGTTATTGATAACATTAATGGATAATTAATCACCTACCATATTGAAGGTCTAAACAATTTGTGTGCAATATATACATTAACTTCAAGCAAAGCCTTGTTCAGTAGATACTTTCAGAATACTCCTGTCATAGTTCAGAAAGAGAAGGTACTGGAAGATTAGAACATTGAGACAGTACACACTTCTGGTGAGCACGGATCTGAGATACAAACACAAATTGTCTGACTTGAGAACTATAATGGCAGTTGTAGCAGAGTGTCTTTCTAAATCTGGACTTCACTATGAAGTTCCCTGTATATTTGGAACTAGTTGAGATGTGTGAGCATAAGGAGCAGCTGGAACAAGGACGTGCATGGCACCCATATATGATGCAGCATGGAATAGAGTTGCATCACACCTTCCCTTTATGCAACCATCTGCCACTGTGTGGCCCACTGACACCCTGAGACCAACTGTATCATAACAGCAAGGAAGCTCATACTTGGAAGCAATGACAAAGTTTGGGATTTAGAATCAATTGGGAAGTGGCTGGAGCAGTGGCTCAGTGGTTAGAACCATGACAGGCATGTGGGAGGACACACATTCAAACCCTAGCAGAATGCAGCCAATGAAGTGTTGGAGTATCAAAAGCCGCATGAAAAACTTAATAAAATCGATTATCTCTTTTTTTCTCTCTCTTTCACTGTCCCACTGTCTTAAAAAAAAAGGAGGGGGGTCAATTGGGAACCTGCATATCATGTTGCTTCTGCAATTTTACACTTCAGAATTTATGAATAAGTGTCTTCATTTCCCCATTTGTGACAATAAAGTCTGTCCTATCTCCCTCTCAAAGAAGCATGGCTCTCCCTCTAGATATTTATGAAACAAGGCTTCCTCCAATACAAATATTTTGTGATCAGATATTGAAGATGAAGAAGTGGATATTTCCAATATTCTTCCCTTGCTAGTATTCTCATTTTGATAGATATTGATTTATGGCATTGTAAGTGTACGAATGGTGTTTTAAATAACAGTCTTATGAGAGAAAGAAATAAATGTTGGAAAATGGTTATTGAAATTTTAATAGGAAAGTCAATGAAGGGCTTCTAGAAAAGGTGAACTATTTTGAGTAAGCAAACTGAAGGGGGAAAAAAAAGCAAATTAAAGATTAGTTTAATAAGGTTGTGCTAGGAAGCATAAAGAGCAAAGGAAACAATATTATTTGAAGTCATCTTTGGAACAACTAATGATTAATGTTTGCAGAGTTAATACAGAGGAAGGCAGAAAACTCCAGCTGGGAAATTCTTAAAATAGAAACATTTCATTTTTCATTTTATTCAAAGCTGATTCTTCCCCAATAAGAACATCAACAGGCTTCAGGGGAGACCAAGAATCAGTGGCAAACTGAAGCATCCTTTCAAGAAGGGTTGAACAGGTGCTGGAGGGGTGGCTCAGAGGTTGGAGTGATTGCCTGGCATGCATGAGGACCCAGGTTCAAACCCTAGCACCACATTCACAAATAAATGTCAGAGAAACAAACACCAGATGGAAAAATAAATAAAATTGATTGTTTCTTTCTCTCTCTCACTGCCTCCTCCCCATAAAAGAAAAAAAAAGAAGAAAGAGTCTAGGAGAAAGCGCTATGAAAAATGTGTGTTTATTCATGTGACAGCAGCAGAGGCTTTAGGAGTTGTTCTCAAACTCTTTGACACCAATGAAACCCCACAAGGAGTACTTGATGATGAATACCAGAATAGGCACAATTGGAAGAGAAATTATCAGGATATATAAATTTGAGGCTTATAAAAGGGGGAGCATGTATTTGTACATGATCAGTTCATTCTCAGGACACCTTTGTTGTATGTCATTTAATGACCACTTACTAATCAGCAGCAGTTTTGACTAGAAAACTTGTGACTTCTAAGTGCTCCAGTAATATAATATTACTGGAGCAAAACCGTTTAAATTATGGATGAGGTAAAAGAAAAAAGTCTCCAAATAGACGATGTGGTCACAAGAAAGCAAACCACAGCTGGTCAGGCTACCTCTGTATTGTCAGAGGAAAAGGAGAACACTTGAACAGGAACATCTGGGCTTGTCAGTCTGCACCAAGTAAGCCTTTACCCAACAGAGAAAGATCAGAGACATCGTCAAGTACACAGAAAGGTAGAAAATGTGAAACTATGGAACTCAAACCATATAACAATAAACAATGCTCACTATAAAATCAAGAAGTAAGAATCCTTGTTCAAAACTTATTAAGAATTTCACAACTCTTCCAGCCAAGACTTGAACAAAGTTTGGGTTCTTCTAAGCACAGGGACATATACAAGGGCACTGACTGTGCCTGGAACACACAGGCTATCAGAACAGACCCTGGGGATAAGCAATGAGGAGTCCACCCATACCCCACGAAAAACAAAATAAATTAGGAAATATGCACCAGTGGAAGGGTTTTAGCACAAATGGTTATGTGATCTAGGGTAACTCACTTCAAGAGGTTAGATTTGCAGATGCATTCTGCAGGCTACTCAGTTACATGTGAACAAGAAAAGCCTTCCTTTTAAAAAAGGGAATCAGAGTCAAGGAAAATTATATGACAGGAACTTATCACAAGATTTGCTCTGAAACATTTTTTGAATGTGAACCTCTTGAAAATATCCAAGGAAATCATGATTTCAACTGAAATAAAGTTATAAACTCAAGATCTTACTCCCATAATGTAAAAACCCCTACATCTTTTGGATTTAAGCACATGAACTCTTCTGTGAACATTAACTCCATCCCTCATCTGAAAACGGCCTTACACTTCCATGTACTGAGAATATTCCTTTCTTGGTTCTTTTCATCAGTGACATTTCTGTAAAATATCAATGAAGAGTCCAGGCACAGTGGTGCACACCTGGAATCCCAAGGTGGCAAAGGCAGGAGGATTATAAGTTCAGGGTCAGTCTGGGCAGCTAAGCAGGATGTTTACATGGACACCCCAGCCCTAATTGTAATTATAAACAATTGGATAGCTCATCTGCAGGGCAGCCCTAAGAATCAATTGCAAATGACCAGTTGGACCCTAAAGTTACAACTCCCTGAGCTTGTTCAGTGAACTCAGATATCCACTCAAGCCAACAAAATTTTAAATTGTTCTGGAATTTGAACACAACTCAGCCTCTAATAAATCCCTTGAGTGAGCTTCTGAAACACAGCTTAGCTCCAGTTTTTGCAAAAAAAAAAAAATGTTAATCAGATTAAAAGTTAAACCTCTCTATCATCCTGAAGTATGTCAGTATTTTGGTACTTAGAATGTCAGAATTTGTGAAATCAATTTCAAAAACTGATCTTGATTTTTTATCCACAAGTTATGAACTCCAACTTCACACAACTATCAAGTTTATCTTATGGGTCTGACCTATGCTTTTCTGCTAGAAAATTTGAAAAGGTCATCAGAGGGAAAAAAAATTAGTGTTTTCATATCAAATGCATGGAAAAGAAAACTTTGCATGAATTGATCTTCTAATGATTCTATTTGAAATAAAATTAACACTTTCCATAACTGATCAACCATCTCTACTTTGCCTAGAGCCCCTAAGAAAAGATATATCTATTTTCTTGAGCTAAATTTCAAAATTTATGTGACAAACTGATTTGAAAACTCAATTAAAACCAAACTCTTATGGATGCCAATATCTATAAACCATGGCCTTCAGTAAGTATCTTTAATAGAACGTTCTTTCGAATGAAAATAAAGAAGATAAAAGCACAGGAACTTACTGCTGGTTTGGTATTGCGCGTATATTCTTAACCTCTGATTAAGACATTTTCTTAACACCTCTCTAAGAAGCAAAATCTAGTTGTATTTATTCCAGGATGTGAGAAGTGGGAACTGGCTCTTTAAGCAAATCTCCGAAGAACTGATGAGCTATGGTGATCAGTGGTACAACTGGATTTGCCCCACGTGGCTTTAATAGAAGCACTGGGGATACAGGGAGTTAATTTTATTTATCACATTTTTCACTGTTTCGTATTTACCAGTGTTTGTCCAATGAACTCTGTGGGGATCAGACAAACATATGTCATCTTGCTTCATTTGTCATATTTTAGGTTGTTTTTCATATCATGTGATAGGAACACAACAAGCCATCTACTGAATTTTCAGACACCATGCAATATTGATAACTGTAGGCAAAGCATTTTACATCAGCTCTCTAGAACTTGGTCATCTTGCAACACTGAAACCAATAATTAGAAAGGAATTTACAATGCATTCTTTTTCACTTATTCATTCAACACAGTCTTACATGTTGAAGGGAATCATTGCTATACATTCATGAACTCATGAATATTTACAGAGTAAACCAAGGCTGATATATTCTATTTTTAAAAAGGGACAGACATTTCTTTTTTTATTAAACATTGACCATCATTTACCATATTTTCTTCATCTATTCATTCATTGTTATACATAAGGGTTATTTCCATATTTTAGTTTTTCTGATTAATGCTGCTACGATGTCCCAGTACAAATACTGCTCAAAGTTCCCTATTTCAAAATTTTGGATATACTCCTTAAAGAGGAAATGTTAGATAATATTGTAGTCCTCTTTTTAATTTTCTTTTTTTTTATTAGAAGTATATAGAGATACAGTTGAGGGGGGAAACATTATCAAAATAGTAGCAATCAATGTATATAAACTTTGTTATCCAGGGGTAATGCCAAAGCAAAGATAAACCACCTTGGATTTCACCTGTTGCAGTTTCCCCAAGAAGAACTGATGTGTTAAATGGGTAGCTCGTGGAGGAATGACATCAGCTTCTGGGATGGTTCCCCCATCTTCCCAATCACCAGACTCCTATGAGTTCTTCATATACCCTTCCCCCTCCCCATACCCCTCCCTACACCCCTCTTTTTAATTTTCTGAGGCACTTCCATGCTGTTCCATAGCTGAAACAATATTTCACTTCCCTACCAACCATGTACAAGTACTATAGTTCCTCCATATCCTTGCTAACATGTATTTCTGTTTCTTTGGTTTATAGTAGTAATTCTAACACATGTGGTAGTTTGATTGACATTTCCTTGATGTCTGGAGATTTCAAGCATCTTTTCAAAACTCTGAAAAATATTTTAATGTTTAGTTCTGATAAAAGTTTCGACTCACATCCTTTGCCCATTTTTCAATTGGGTTTTTTTGATGAGTTTTTTGTTTCTTTATTTATTTGCTATTTACTGAGAGGATTTTTCAATATGTTGAGTATGCTAACTCCTTCATAACATACAAATTTTGAAACTATATTCCCTGGATTATTTTTTGAGGGAATACAGGAAATGGAACCCAGGTATGATCTACCACTAAGCTACATCCAACCCCTACTTGTTGTTTTATTTTGACACACACCTCACTGATTGTCCAAACTGTCCTTCAACTGGTCATCCTTCAGAGACAACTTCCCAAGAAGTTGGGATTGAAAGCATACACCATCACCCCCAGCTATTTTCTCTGATTCTATAGATTATTATTTCAATTGATTCAGAGAGTTTTGTTTTCTCTTTGTTTATTTATCTAGATAAAGGATTTCATTGTGTCCCACCGGTTACAAAAATTCTAGGCTCAAGCAACCCTCAGCTTTTATCCTCAGAGGAAAGTAGTGGGTGCTATAGGTATGCACAACTGTATCAAACTAAGGATTTATTTTTTTAAAGGTACAGAAATATTTTAATTTATATCATAAAATTTCTCTATTTTTGTTTTTGTTGTTTCTGCTTTGGGGTCATATCAAAAATCATTGCAAAGCCCAAGGTCATAAATACTTTTTCCTTTAAGTTTTCTATACAGAATTTTATAATATCAGATGAAATATTAAAATGTTTAATCCATTTTGAGTTGAATTTTCTACATAGCATGAGATAAAGGTCCAATTTCATTGTTGGAAGTGGCTATATAATTTTCCCACCAGCATTTGTTGAAGAGACCACCTTGTCTACATTATATTTTAGGAAACTTGAACAAAGATCAGTTTAGCAAGTGTTTATGGTTTAACTTCAAGGTTGCCCATTCTTTTCCATTGGTCTATATGTCTGTTATTATACCAGTATCATACTTTTTTAATTGTTATAGCTCTGTAAAACCTTCAAATAAAAATGTAGGATGTCACCAGCTTTGTTAAGTTCTGAGAGTGCCTTGAAAATCTGGGAGAATTCATTCCATCTGGATTTTAGAATTGGTTTTC
This sequence comes from Aplodontia rufa, assembly GCA_004027875.1. Taxonomy (NCBI): domain Eukaryota; kingdom Metazoa; phylum Chordata; class Mammalia; order Rodentia; family Aplodontiidae; genus Aplodontia; species Aplodontia rufa. Next base: position 28,927 of record PVKS010003282.1, on the reverse strand, counting down.
CTAAGCCATTGAGATTTTAACAGATTGCACAGAACCTATAGATGACTATGGGTTCTTTACTTTTCCCTGTTAAAATGTACATTTTTCTTTTTCGTCAAACATTGATGGGGATAATTCGGGAGAGAGAGATTGCCAGAGTTCTGTGGAAGATGCAATGATGTTGAAGAAAAATGAATTGGGGCCTTCCACCAAGGCCATCTGCCCATGTCCACATGACCTAAACTTAAGTTTTCCTGATTCCTGGAAATGCTTTCTGTAATCTTGAATAAAACCCAAGGTGAAAGAACTAAGATCTTGTCAGCATGATACTGGGTCACTCAGCCATATATAAATCAACTTCAGGAGCTTTTCTTTCTTTAAATATATTTTATTAGGAAAAAGAAATTTCAAGAAAAATCAAAATACCTTATTTCTCTCTTGAGATTTGTAAGCTGTGCTTTAAACTGCCATGGGCTCTCTGCTTCACTGAGTCTGTAACAGAAGCTCTTTTGCCTAAACTTCTAGAGCTAACCTGGCATCTCAGGGATATCATGGTCCTAGATTATTTCCCAAGATTTTGGAAGACCAGTACCATGTACATTCTGGAAAAGTTTGTTAACTTTACAGCATTTCAGTAATGCTGGGAGCCATGAATTTGGATAAAATAGTACATTTCCCAAGAGCCATTAGAAAACACCATTACCAAACAACTAAAGAAAAAATGTGAAAGCCACTTTTGGACTGGTGTATGGAGGCTCCTCAAAGACAAAATGACCCAAAGTAGCATCTCTAAAGGAATCCCTGCCTTTGAAAACTAAAGACTAAGACTCAAACTTTGAACGTTAGCCCCTTATGCTCTCAAATGATTCAGGATGCCCCCAAAATAACCACCAAAGTTTGAAAAGGGAAAGAGTTTTTGAAAATACTGTGGATATTTTATGCTCTCAGATGGACTTTGAAGACATCTGCCAGGTGTTCAGTCTCTGCAGGCACTTGACCGAATCGTTAATCTTCTTATGAGGGCTGAAACCCACAGCCTCCTTAACATCTCCTCCAATAATGGGCAAAGATGTCCCAAAACATATGTAGGATAAAACATGCATCATTTCTCTGTCCCTTTAGTGTATAAATTTTCTACCCCAGCTTATCTAAAAATTGGGAGACATTTCTTTGAAATGCAAGCTTTGAGACGATAACTCATCAAAAGATATTTTACAATAGCTGTTTAGAAAAGAATGGTCAATGAAAAATCTTTAAATTTATATACACAAATATTTGTATAAATTTTGGTCAGCAGAACAGGAAACTTTAGCTGCTAGTAACATAACTTGGGTCTTAAACTATACTTTTTCAGGTAACAAGTTTTGTAATTTTACACTGTCACATGACTAGCATTTGAGATTAAATGCCTTTAAGATTTAAGTTTTAATTCTCCTTATATTTATGAATGTGTATATATCTCATCTACATCATCCAACTCAATGCTTGTAGACTTCTATGATAATTAACATTCAGAAAAGTAATACATTTGCAACCATCCCTACAAGGTCAAGATCTACTGCTATGTTCCGACCAGAGTTTAAAAGGAAACAGAAAGAGAAAACAACATGCCCTGGAAGATGAACACCCCATTCAGTACTTGGCCTTACTACCCATTGCCCAAGGTACCTCCTTTCCATCGTATGAAAACTCTTTTGAAACCTTGATTTTTCTCAAGATGGTTTATTTTGGAGGGACAACAGCTGACCCACCTTCCAGGGTGCTAGCACTTGAATAAATCTGATTTCTTTCACACCAGCTCTCACCTTCTCAGTACTGGCTTTGAATTGGCCAGCAGATGTACTTTTGTCCAATAAAAATTTACACCCTTAAATTATGGTTTAATCAAATAACTGCTGTTCATTGGATAATGAGATACTTTTCCAATTCAGATAAAATTAACTGTCAAACATAAGATTACTTCTTTACCTTTAACTTGGACTGTTATCCCAAAACATGTGACACTAACATATTCAGGTATATGAGGTAAAAGCACTTGAAAACCAACAGCCAAAAACAATGAAATAATTCTAAACTTCCTTCTTATTTTTAAAACAAGAGAAATAAAATCCCATGTGACAACTCTTCTCCCTATAACAGAAAGGAAACCCACTTTCTTATAAAAAGCAGAAAGCTGAGGCTGACAAAAATCTATATGAATAGCAATTTAATTCTCAGGGAAGTGAAAAACTATATGATTAAAGATTAAATTTTATCTTCTCTATTTTAATTACAGTTTGAAAGTTTTGGTATCTGCTAAGAAACATGTTCTGTACTATAGCAAAAATCATACTATGAAGGAGCAAAATTTCTAAAAGTCTTGATACAGTATATTTTCCATTTTTCTTCATAAATTAAGGTTAATAAGAGCTTATTTTAATTCACATATAATTAAAACTGTTGGAAATGAAAAGTGAAACCATGCTCTACAATTATGTACTATTAAGGAAAAATATAAGCTCATGAGGAAATTTTTTTCGAGAAAAAGGAAGACATCCATTTTTATAAGTACTTAAAGGCTGTTTTAAGAAGTAAAGGAGAACATAGGTCAAAAAATAATTATACATAAAACATGGGGAAGAGAATGAGAAAAATGAGACAATAAGTTGTTAAGTTGTATGTCTAGAGAATGAAGATTATGTGTCTTATCAAAATAATTTTCTGCTTCATTTCTCTTTGTGAAGTCTTTGATAATTTAAGAAAACTGGATTTTCTCAGCTCAGCAGCTAAGGATGGGGATGTGGTTTAGTGAGGTTGTATGCTTGGGGAGTTGGCTTCAATCCCACGTACTGGAAAAAAAATGAAAGAAAACTGAATTTTATCTATTACACAGTTGCATTTTAAAATCAAATTATACAGTTTTCTGTATTTTCCTTTGAAGTCTCCTAATTGAGAAATGTTAAACTAGAGGCAGAAGTGATTTTAGACCTTGTATAAATTATATAGAGATTACTGATCTAACTTTTTAAAAGTTGCACAAAATTCATAGATAATTAATACATCCTGGTCTAATATTATCAGTCATTTTTATATTATCTTAAAATTTATTACAGAAATCACCACATTTTCTTGTCAATTGCATTACAATGTGTCCTCAAGGTCATTTTAATAATTTTGTAATCTAAAGATGATTATTATTTTACTTTGATACTTTGTTGAAAGCTCTTCAAAATGTATAGCACATGATTGTAAAAGTCAAGGAAAAGATTGACTGTCACAAGTTTCTGAAAGCTTTGAACCCAAGTAATTCCCAGACTATAAATGGAAGCTGGGTTACATTATCTGAACTTCAGAGAATTCTGCACAACTTTTTATGTAAAATGTTTGTTTCACTAGAACTCTCAGTGACATCATTTATACTGCAAAAATGGAAAATCCATTAGAGTGAATCTGCCATATTAAAAAGGAGGTATTTCAATGTCCTTAAATGAGGAATCATAACCTAGGATCTTAGAAATTTAAAAGGTTAAGTCCAATTATTCCATAGGAAAAAGGAAGTTCAATCAATTGATCTGCTTAGTTTAGTTAAATATCAGCTCTTGGGGACAATAGTGTCAGGATGTTTTTTAAGTTATATTATACCCTTAGCCATTTTAATAATCTCCCATTAGGGTTCCATTCTCTCAAGAATTTTCAGTGTTTGTAAACAGCCACTTAAGAGGTAATTAGCTTGAAGATCCATACTTCATTGTAATCATTGAAGGAGCCTACAGGAATTCCACATTATCACCTATAACATCTACAAAAGAGAAAGAGCAAAAAGTGACCCTCATTCTGCACAAATTAAATACTGCTCCACACTCTCAGTTCAACCAAGAGACTGATCAACAGGGAAGAGTTGTAAAAGAAAGTGTTGAAAATGTTAAAATACTTCCTCCATTGTACTTTGTAAACTGTGCTAAAACTGAGCAGGATGTCTTGACATATCAGTTTCAATTTCCTCACTTATTTTGTGAGCACAATAAACAGTAGAATTTTTTTCTAAACTGTTCTGATTATAATTTTAACTATTAGTCTATTATTGGTATGTAGTTATCCATAATAGTATTATTATGCATCTAGATCAAATATACATTCATTTTTTTTCCTTAAAGAGAGAGAGGGACAGGGAGAAAGAGAGAAAATCAATTTTTATTTAGTTTTTCATGTGGTTTTTATTGTTCTGACACTTTGCTATGTACATGGTGCTATATTTCAAACTCATTTCCTCATGCATGCCAGGCAAACACAGTAAATGATGACCCACTGCTCCAGCCCTTCAGACTTACTTTCATTTCAAATGCTATTTTAGATATTAACAGTAGACAGAATATTACATAAACTAATAAACCTGTGGAATAATAAACTGAACATGCTTTTGCCTAACTAGTCTATGAAAAGAAATCTACATTAACTAACATCATTGAACTAATCTTAACTGAACACCCAAAATTTTTATAACTTTCTACAAGAATTGCCAGGTTGAAACCACTAATGCTTGTTTTTAAGAACATCTACAATCTGGTAGAAGAAGAATCTTCATTTTTTCCTTCACTCATTTTAGCACAAATCCTAAAGACAAAACTCCCTTGCTTTCTCAGAGTTTTTGAAAATGTCAAAATGATTTCTTTCTTTTCCTAAATAAAATCCCCACTTTCAAGAGTACATGTACACAGGCCACGTGCTAGGTCTATGGTTACTCACCTAAGCACAATCAACACGGAATAGTCATAGCAAGGTAGTTTTACTGTATGACTCTTTCCTTCCTCAGTTTCTGTATTTCACGTTTTAATTTGATTGTTAACTCTGATCAATCTTCTTCTAAATCCTCAAATGCAGGTGAATAGGAAGCAATCCCCCAAGGCAGGAGATTAAAGAAAGAAGTGAGTTTGGGTAACCCAGCTGGGTCCAAAAATTCACATTTAGATAAAATAACACCAATCTGTTCCACTCTTTTCCCATTGCCCACTTCACTACAAAAACACATTCATGAGAAACAAGAAGCCACTCTTGTGACAAACAATTATTATTTTCACATAGGCCCTAAGAAAAGGAATACAGAAAAAATTTGGCTCTTAAGGATTATTTAAGAAAAACACAAAAGTGCTCACTTCAGCAGCACATATACTAAAATTAGAACGATACAGAGAAGATTAGCATGGCCCCTGTGCAAAGATGATATGGAAATTCATGAATCATTCCATATTTTTTTTAATTGGGGGAAACATGGAACCATAGGGAACCCAAGGTGGAAAACCATGGAATGGCATCAGCCTTGGCTTGCTATGGGAATATACATTTGTTATTGATTGTTTGCTAATGATTCCCCCTTAATTGTAAGTCTATATTTAACAAATAAAAAAAAGAAAAACACAAAAGAGAAAATGAATGGAAAGAACAGTACACTTTCCCTTGTCTACTATTGTAAACAGTAAGAGAACACTAGTGTTATAAAGCACACTATTTTGAAAGTTTTCAATTAGAGCAGTGGTTCTCAGAATTATGTATGCCTACAAATCACCTGAGGATTGGACTAAGTTATGGATTTTAATGTAGGGCTCTAAGATACAGAATGTGTTTCTCCATTTCTAACCTCCAAAAAATGTCTATGCCTCCAGTCAATGGGCACCTCTCGAGAGGGAAGGCCTAGAAAATCAGGGCAGCTCATTTTTCTTCAAATATTAGCATTTTATCTGCAACACACCTACAAATCCATAGAAAATGTTAAAATTCATTATCACAATGCAAATCCATTTGACCCAAAATTTTAAATTATGGTTTATTGGCAAGTGAAGGCATTGACTTTGTCTTGATGATATTTCTGCTGAGGACATTCTTCAAAGCCTGCTTTACATCTTTGTTCCGCAGACTATAGATCAGTGGATTAAGCACTGGACTTACAAACGTGTAGAAGACTGCTATTATCTTTGATTCCTCCACAGTCTTATCTGTTGGTGGTCTTACATACATGCAGAAGAGAGTCCCATAAAACAAGGTGACAGCCATCATGTGGGAGCCACAGGTGGAGAATGCCTTGCGCCTTCCCTCTGCTGATTTGATCCGGAGGATGGCAGTGATGATAAAGGCATAGGACACCAGGATGATGGTGAGGGAGTTGGAGAGGTTGAATCCAGCTGAGATTAGCATGGCATGCTCTTTGACATAAGTGTCAGAGCAAGAAAGCTTAATGAGTGGTGGATCAGCACAGTAGAAGTGGTTGATGACATTGGATCTACAGAAGGTCATGCGGAAGGTCAGGATGGCCTGGAAGAGGCCGTCTGAGAAGCCATACACATAAGGACATGTGGCCAAGCAAATGCACAGCCTCCTGGACATTTTCACGTTGTAACGAAGAGGATCACAGATGGCCACATAGCGGTCAAAGGCCATTGCAGCAAGCATGTAAAACTCTGTGAGAAGAAGAGCAATGAAAATGTAACACTGTACAAAGCAGCCAACCAAGGAAATGGTCTTTTTCTCCGATAAGAAATTCCTCAGCATCTGTGGGGTTGCATTGGAGGTGTAGCACAGGTCCACGAAGGCCAAGTTGCTGAGGAAGAAGTACATGGGTGTGTGGAGGCGAGCGTCCAGCCTCATCAACACCACCATGCCCAGGTTGCCCACAAGGGTGACCAGGTAAACAACCAGGAAGAGCACAAAGAGGACAGGCTGGAGCTCTGGGCGATCTGAGAAAACCCAGCAAAACGAATTCTGTTACTGTACTGCCATTTATGATGTCCATTTCTTGATCATCAAGGTCTGTCCTTTAATCTATTGAAATCAAGCAGACAAGAAGATACAAATGAATGAGTGTTTAAATTACATTTTCCTTAAAATATACCATGCAAAATGGATTTTATATGACAATAAATCTTGATGAAGCAAGACTTTTTGACATTCTACATAGTGCTACATGTGCACTGTAGGCAAAGAAATGAACATATCTTGAAAATTTCTGCCCTTCTGCAATTTTTCTAGTAGACAGAGTTCCAACAGTAACGGAAGCAAATAAATTTGTTTCAAATAACAAGTAAGAAGATTTCACTTTCAAAGTAATTGTTTTCCTTTAGCAATGGACTGAAAGAAGATTTGAGGCTATTTTAATAAATTTTGCAGGAAGGGTAAAGAAAAGATGTAAAGATATCTTGAGATCTCTCTTTGGATGTGTTAATGACTGTGTGGGCACAGATTTCGTGCAGATAACTGCAGAGAATTCCACAACTGAGAGTTTCCTTTAAGTACAACTGTTGACTTTTTTGAAAGTCTGATCACCACTACTTGTGACTTTCCTACAAAGAATCTCAACAGCCTTCATGGAAGATCAAGTGTCAGTGGTTATTTTCTGCTTCTCTTGAAGAGTTTCAAACAGGAAATATTATGACAAAATGCATGTTAGTTGAATGACAGGAGTAAAAGTGACAAGTATGTTTCCATAGACCTCTGTACATGGAAGACCCAGAAAGAGAATAGATGGGGTTTACCAGAACAGAGAAAATGTAGAGACAGACAAACAGGATGTAAGAAGTGCAAATTAGAAAAGATGCAGAAATTACACTTGTGTCCAATGCAAGAGAAATCATTTATTGTGTGTCACTTAAGGGTTGCCTATAGTAATTCAAACAAATTTGAGCTCTGTGACCTGAGACCAGCTACATCGTACACCAAATCTGGTATAATAAAAATGTAAGGATACTTGTTCAAAAATCTAGAAATTTCAAGTCTATGGAAGTAGAACATTAACGCAAGTTTAAGACCCTTTTGAGTACAGAACCAACTCTAACTTCACAAATTTCTTTATCTATGACCCACCTATATCTAGAACACTCAGATGATCAGATGAGTCCCTGACTCCAATTGGAAAAAAAAATGTAAATGGACATTTAAAGAATGAAACAAAAAGATGCTCCAAAGAATTTCATCACAAACATGTATGCATTAGAGGATAAGCAATATCAAGTTGTTAGCTAGCTAAAGAAATTCTTTAGTCTATTCATTTACAAGTGAATGAGAAAATATGCTCAGGAAACTGACCAAACTGTTCTATGTACATACACAAATATACAGTAAATTTCACCTTTACACATACGCATCATTGTACTAATTAAAAAAATCTATAGATACATAAAAGGAAGAACAGAACAGGGGGAAAAAACAGGGGAAGGAAAGGGAAAGTACTGGGGACTAGGGACTGAATTAGAGCAAATTATATTCCATGCTGTATACTTATGTCAAAATGAACCCCAATATGCATAACTACAATGCACTAAATATAAAAAAAATGTTATTCACAAAATAAGTTAAGAAAACTTTTTTAAGATAGAAGGAGAGAGTGAAAGAATCAATGTTATTTTTATTTTTTCATCTTGCCTTTATTTCTCTGACACAGTTGTGTACATAGTGCTAGGGTTCAAACCCGGATCTTGCACATGCCTGTAAGGCATTCTCACCACTGAGCTACTGCCCCAGCCACAAGAATAACTTTTGCCAAGTTTTAATTGTTAGAATGAATCTTAAGCTTTTAGGATTGTTTTGTTTATTTGTTTATAATAATTACCTGAAAACCCCAATGAGACACCGAGTCCTCAAGTAGGTAGATGTCTATACTCAAAAATCTTACCCCCAAACTATAATAAGCTCAGATCTTCTTGACCTACAGCTGTTATCTCTTCTACCAGAATAAACCCTGTCATTGGTGTGAGATTCTGATGATTCATTTCATGGAGTGGGTTGCTATTTGCCTTTCCTAGTTGTTTTGCACCAGGGACACTTCTATAAAATACCAACTAAGATGTTTAAGTTAACTTTTTCGTGGCTGCAACCAGAAGACTAAATAAGAACAATTAGACAAGAAAAAGTTTATTTGGGGTCACGGGTTCAGAGGTCTCAGCCCATAGATAGCAGGCTCAATCCTTCTGGGCTTGAAGTGAGGCAGAACATCATGGCACAAGAGTGGGGTGAAAGAAAGTGGCTTAGGACATTGCAATCAGGAAGCAGAGAATAAGGTCAGCTCACCAAATGTATACCCCAAAGGCATGGCCCCTAAAGACCTCCCTTCTCCAGCCACACCGTACAGGCCTACAGTTTCCACTTAATTAATCCCTACTAGGGGATTATCTCACTGATTGGGTTAAGGCTCTCATAACCCAATCAGTTCACCTCTAAACTTCTTGCACTGTCTCACAGTCAGAGAAATTAAGTGAAGTTCAAAGTCAGCAGCTAAAAGCAGCAAAGACAGCATATGCAGGCTTTTATAAAACAGGGTGAACCAAAGTTAAATTTGTCCTAGAGCTCTCTGGGAAAAACATGATTTTATCAGTTAGTGGTTGTAAATGTATACCTAAGCAATAACTTTGAGATGAAAAGCAGAAGCATCATGAGTAGCTGCTTTTTAACAATTTGTGTTCCAGGTGAGTTAAAATCTGAATAAGGTGAGCATGTAATGACTGCTCTTAGAAATGACTGCTCCTCCTCAGAGCTGAATTCCCCTCCCTGCTCCACTGCACAGAGTCACTGAGAGAAGCCACATCTTTCAGAGCTAAACGTCCAGATGGCTGTTCCCCACTGATGTGAAAACTCCAGAAAAGCATGCTTTGCGCATATGGGAGGTATATATAATCTCTTGGTCTCATTTTGAGACTGCAGTATAATTTCACCTTTCCTAAAAAAAGAAGAAGAGGAGGATGAGGAGGAGGAGGAAGAGGAGGAGGAGGAGAGCAAAATCACAAGGACTCACTCCCGTTTCTGAGGAAGTACCTCTACTCCATCCATTCTCCCAGCCTCTGATTGTGGAAGTCTCTTGATGCTCCTAGAAAGTGTAAATGGAGTCCTATTTATGCCAGCATGTGGGAGGCAGGGAGCCAAAATAATGCTCAAAGGGACTGAAGAGTAGCAGCAATGAGTGTTACATTGGGAATCATTCCTTTTTGTTTTAATTGGAACATTCTGGGAGCAGGAAGCTAATCACCTGTCTCAGCCATGTTTCCAAAATTTGAAATTTATCCATGCTTGTGCTACCAGCTATGTTTAAGAGCACTCAGAGGTTTTTCTTGATTTTCTTAGTTAATGTGGTAAAAATACTTAATGTGAAATCTACCTTCTTAATTTTTAAGTGGATGCTACAGTACTGTGAACTACAATCACAGTGTTTTACAAGGAGATGTCTTAAAAGTGAATCATCTTGCGTAAATGACATTTTATACACAATGGGCAGATCCTCCCCATGTCTACCCTTCCACAATCTCTGGCAGCTACCTTGCTACTCTGGGGTTCTTTGACTTTGAGTATTATACATACCTAACAAAGTAGAATTATGTAGTATCTGTGCTTCTGTAACTGGCTTACATCACTTAGTATAATGTTCTCTGGGTTCATCAATGTTGTTACATATAGCAGAATCACCTTCATTTTTAATGCTGAAGAATAATGCATTGTGTTTACATACCACATTTTCTTCTCCACTCATCCATCAGTAGGCATTTTTTATTTTTTTACGAGAGACAGAGATAGAGAGAAAACCAACTTTATTTAGTTTTTCATGTGGCTTTTCATTGCTCCGACACCTCGCTGTGTACATGGTGCTGAGGTTCGAACCTGCATCTTCATGCATGCCAGCAAAGCACCCTAACTGCTGAACCACTGCTTCAGGCCCTGTCAGTAGGTAATTAACTTGTTTTCATGTCTATGCTACTGTTGTTAATGATGTAATAAACATGGAAATCAAGAACTTAATTTCAGTTCTTTTGGACATGTACCCAGAAAGTAAGATTGCTGGATGATTCAGTGAATTTTTAAATTTTCAGGAAACATCATGTATTTTCTATTCCCACCAATCATATGCAATGGATGAAATTTCTCCAAACCTTTTCCCATATTTTATTGACATATTTCATTGTTCACTATCTGTGAAGAAAATCCAGAACTACTACAGAAAATACCAATACTGAGCCGGGTGTGGTGAGGAATGCTGTAACGCCAGAGACTTGGAAGGTTGAGGCAAGAGGACCAAAAGTTCAACATCAGTCACAGCAAGTTGGCAAAACCTTATCTCAAAGTAAAAATTTAAAAAGGTCTAAGGATGTGGCTCAGTAGTTAAATGCCCCTGGGTTCAATCCCTAGGACCACAACATTAACATTAATAATTTAATTTGAGAGTTGAGGAATTATGAGGCACATCTTTTTTATGAACACTAGAACTACCTTCTGCTCAATGACCCTTATGATGCTTGCTGTTATTTCAGTTCACAGATAGACTTTTTAACCCTGTAGTATGTTTCCATAGTTATCTCAGCATTCTAAATTGCTTTTCAGGGTTAGGAGCCCTCGACTTCAACACCACTATCAGGATTTAGTACTGATAGATCTCCGTGTTCACTAAGATCAAGAGGCAGACCCTAAGCTTTTTTCAGTCCCTGCAGATATCCTGGCTCAGCCTACTCTTCACCACTTCTATGGCATTTGAATTCCCACCCAATCTAAGCCATCAAGGTGGGAAAAGATGGAATACTCCTGTTGCATTCATCCTTGCTGTGTCCCTGCCACTTTTATAATTTTATGAGTATTGTGTTAAAATGTTTGATTATTTTTGAGCATTTAGGTTCAGGGGAATGAATGAAATTTATGCAAAGTGGCAGTGCTCCCCAGAATATTTGAAACACATGGTTCATCTCCACAATCAAAAGAAAGGTCTCATGGATGAATGAAATGAAGCCAGAGAGAATGGAAGTGAATTTGCTTATTTCTGACATTTTCTAGAAAATTACAAAATTCTATGCTTTGGGGCATATATCTGGGTGGTACCATGTGTTGATTTGACACATATGTTCATTGTGCAGTATTTTACATCAGGTTATGCCTACGTATCTTCTTAAACATTTGTCATTTCTTCATGGCAAAACAATCAAATTCCTTTTTAAAATTACTTAATAAATTCTTGACCTCCTTTATTCTCAGACTTACATTTTCAGACTTGTCCTGGATCACCACTCAATAAAACAGACACTACTTTGCATTGGTTCATTCAATAGCTGGAATTATAATGTGAATACGTGAACCTGATTGTTCAAAAGAGAGTCACCATATGGGAAGTTCAGCTGGAGAAGGCTTTGTGCCTCCCTTCTGCAGAACAGACCGATATCCTCTCCATGGTAAGGATGTAGAAACAGCGTTTTAGTCAGCTTCTTCACTGATGTGACTAAAAGACCTGACAAGAACAATTTCAGGTGGCAAAGTTTAAGGCTTCTGGCTTCAGAGGTCTTAGTCCAAGGATGACCAGCTCCATTCCTCAGGGCTCAAAAAGGCTGAACATCACAGCAGAAGGCATGGCTCCAGGGAGCAGAAAGAGAGAGACTCCATGTCAGATACAAAATATATACCCCCAAGGCATGCCTCCAATGACCCACTTTCTCTGGCCAAACACTACCAGCCCACAGTTACCAATCAATCCTGATAGGATTATAAGGCTCTTATAACCTAATCACTTCACCTCAGCCTTAATGCATTGCCACCATAAGAGACAGAAAATGAGAATCCTCATAATTCAGTTGAATTCATAAAAACTGACAACAGCAGAAAGGACATCCTCATTGATTGGTGTTTAACAGTAGGAGAGTTTCAGAAGAGGGGCAATATGACAGAAAAATTCAATGATAACTTTTAGCAGCAGGACATCGGTAAGGCAAATCCAGTGTGACTAACAGTATGATGAAGCTTGCAAAGTAGGACAATGGATGGAGGCATATCATGACTGATGAGAGGATTAAGTTGTCCACAGATCCATCACAGGCTGTCACCACCCTCTGTGCCAGCAAAGGAAACAAAGAGAAATGAGTGGCACATCCGTTAAATGAAATGACTATGTTCATTACCCAGAAATTTACTAGTCTATTACTGTCAATGATACAAGAATAATAGAGTCAACAAGAGACTTGTTAAGGACAAATGACATTGGAGTGTGGAGTCCTGAGTTGATCATGAAGAGTAGGAATTTGCCAAAACAGCTGAGCATAGGGATCACATAGATGATTAAAAAGACCACACACACACACATGTTGTTGATAATCCTTGAATTCCAAGAGAATGCATGATTACCATTATATGGTAGCTCATACTTTTGTTTCAGAATATTGATTCCTTTCTTATGATAAGAAGGAAACCAACAAAATACATAGTAAATTAAAACAAAAAAAGAAAAATGAGGTATTTCTTTCACTACCATAGATTACTTCTGATATTTTTTGACAAACATGTGTTTTATAATTCTATTTGCTTATGGAAGTAAAAACAAAATAAAAAATCCAGAAGAAACCACATGAACCTCTTTCATTGAAAAATAAGTGTGCAATTGTGTGTTTGTGTGAGGTCTTTGGTGTGTGAGGCCTTATTTGTCCATATTCCACCATGGTTCCATCTTTTTCCTCTTTTGCCTTGATCCTCCTGGCTCCGTCACCTGCCACTCTACCTCTTTGCTTCCTCTTTGGCAATTACAGGTGTTGACAGTGAATGTTATTTTAGTCAGCTTTTTCACTAAAGCCCTAACAGGAACAATTTTAGGAGGAAAAGTTTATTTTAAGAGGAGTTTATAGTTTCAGAGGTCTTAGTCCATAGGTGGCCAGCTCCATTCCTTGGGGTCCTAGGTGAGGCAGAACATCATGGCAGAAGAGTGTGGTGGCTCACATGGTGGTAAGGAAATAGAGAGAGACTCCACTCATGGGATACAAAATATATACTTCAAAGACATACCCCTAACAATCCACCTCCCCCAGATACACTCTACTAATCTTCTGCTCAGTTAATCCATATCAAAGCATTAATTCACAGATTGGGTTAAGGCTTTCATAACCCAATCATCTCTCCTGTAAGCCTTTTTTTTTCATTGTTTCACACATAAGGTTTCGGGGGACACCAAGTATCCAAACCACTACAAATGTTCTTGCTGCACCCAGTTCTTCTTTGCTGTGTTCGTCAATCCCACTCCAATTCCACTTTCCCTCCGTCATTCCATCAAATCGTTATTGTGAGAGTCATCAGTGGTCTTTACTCTGCTAAATCCATGGGTCAGGTCTTGATCCTCACCCTCCTTGTTCTACCAAATACATTTGACTTCATTGATTGTTACTTCCTCTTGAACAGCTTTCTTCTCTTATATGTAAGGATATGAGCCTCTAAATATTCCTTCTACCACATTGTTTTGTCCTTATGGCTTCATTTATTTCTCCTTTCTCCATGACTTTCAGTGTTTGAGTATCTCAAATCTCAGCCCTTGATCCTCTTGTCTTTTCTTTATTGTCTACTGTGGTAATCTTATTAAGTTCAATGGTTAAAATACTAACTAAATACAACATATCCTGAAATTAAATAGCAAAAGGTCCTCTTTTCCACTCCAAACTTAAAATGCAACTATTTACATCTTCATTTGGATACAAAATAGCAACTGAACATGACCAAAACTGAACTAATGCCTTCCTTCCTTTAATGTTCTCCTGCCACTGAATTGCCCATCTCAAATCAACAAGAATACTATGTTCATTGCTTAAAAGAAACTTAACAAACAAATACATTTTAGAGAAATAATCTCACCATTCTCACACACTCCCATAATGCTTCATCAGATAATTATGCTACTTTTACTTTGAAAATCTTATTTTTCATGGGCAAAGTGCCACATGCCACCTTCATTCCTACCAACAAGTTCCAACATCATCATTCTTTTAGATCATGGTAATATTGGTTTAAATGAGTGTTCCTATCTCTAAAGTTTGGTAAGATCAAGTAAAGTGGCCACTTTAAGAAATTTCCAGCCATTCTTTAATGTTCTTTTTCAATATGTATATATACTTGTGTGTATGTATGTGTATATATATATATATGCACTCTCCATAAATGTTTAACTTAATTTAAATATAAATTATGTGCATATGGTGGAAAAGAAGAGCTATGAAAGCAAAAAATTTGGCCTATACACACCCATGCATACATGCACAAACACACACACACAAGCACACACACATACACTCATATAGGAGCATTTATATTACACAGAATAAGATTCATTGATGTCAATTTTTATGTCCACCTTTGATGTTTACTGTTCCTTTAATCCACAATAAAAAAGTACATTTATTTCTCATTGAGGTAATTGCCCTTCATTCTGTTCAGTTAACTACTTATGCTTGGCTGACTTAGGACTGAAACAACCAAAAGTATTTCATGGTCCTGAGACACCATTGAGCACAGGATTGAATTATGTGCAACATATTGATTTGATTTCTTATTCTGATCCACATATATTTGTTTCTGTGATATTCCTTTGAAAACAATCAAAGAGGAATATATTCCAGGGCCTTTGTGTTTACTATGTGTGTGTGCCTGGTAAACTCTTCCACAAACACTCAAGTACTACATCCCTATTCAGGACTATCTCAGATGTGACATTCAAACAGGGTCCTACTCTTGACTACACCACCCTCTAACCATGACCTGCATCATTTTCCTTTCAAGCACCTCTAATGCCAATGCCAAAAATACACATCTTGTGATTTTGGAATTGACCCTGTTTAGGTGGGGGAAAAAAGATGATCAGAGCATGCAGAACTGATGAGACTCATCGTGGAGGATCTTAAACCATAAGAAGGGAACATTGTGGTGGTGGCCAACAGAGTAAGAAACAAATGTACACAAAGACTGCAATTCACTTATTTATACCTCAATTTCTTCAACACCACTACTGGGTGAATGAAGCCGGTTTTATGAGCCTTTTTCAGAATTGATAGACGTGGACTTGCAGAAATATAGGTGTTTTTATACATTTTAAATTCTCCTTTCATCAGAGGTCCTTCAGGAAAGTTCACTAATATAAGCTTCTCTGTAATGGATGATTGAGCTGTTTTCTTTAAGATAATTTTTATTGATGAAAGAATTGAGAAATTGACTCTAAAATAAAGATTATATGAATAGAAAGACTGTTTCATATTTGAAATCCTGGTACATGACAGACATTATACTACAAATTCAATAAGAAAATTATGAAGTATTCAAGAAACAGAAAATTAATTTTTATTAAAAATAAAAGCCTATTATATTTTGCACAAATAGTGATGCTAGGAAGAAAATGAAGTCTTAAAAATGAAAAAGTAAAACCATATAACACTGGAAGAAAACACAAAATATCTTTACAAAAGGAAATAGTTGTTTAGACAACACATAAAAAACACCATAAAGAGAAGATTACTAAAGTTGAATTATGTTAAAATGAATCACTTTCACCAATAATTTATCACATACAAGAATAAAACAAGATATAAACAAATTTCAGATGCATTGCATATGACATCTAAAGATTGGTAGCTACTACAGAACATATAGGAATATATTTCAAATAGATGAAATGATAAAACAATTCAGATCAAAAGGGAAAGAACATTGAAATACAACTGAAAAAAAGAGAAATCTTGATTTAGCATCATTTCATTCAAAACTACTGAACACCACCTGTAATGATGATCCAAAATTAAAATTAACTTTATATTAATCAGATCAGGAAACAGGTAAGAAGTCTGAAATACCTGTTTTTGGCAAGGGTGTGGAATAATGAGAAAACTTCACATACTGCTTGTAGGAGTGTCGATTGGTCAACCAATCTGCAATATACCGTACATTTAGAAATTCTGGTACCTCTGACCTAGAAACCACCAACTCAAGAAAGATCCTTTTCACTGGCATGAATTTAGAGTTTCAGAATAAAACTTTTCATATCACCAAGGAAGTGAAAAATGCAATTGCCTATGAATTCTAGAATGGATGCCTACGTTGTGCTTTCTTGACATAGACAATAGCAATGACGCTCACTGTTACATGAATCGGAATGGAAAAATCTAACATTGCTCATGAAAAATAAAAAATTCCAGAAATGCAGTTATTTCAATTGTATCACATTTTAAATCAAGTAAAACCATACAATATAAACCTAGACACATAAAAACTGGCAAATAATGGAACCCAATTTAGGGACAGAAATACATTAAATTCAAAATAACATTTACTGCTGGAAATTAGGAACAAAACAATCAAGCAGAGAGGATACAAATTTTTAATATCTGAATATCTAAAGTATCTGAAACAAATGTAACCTTGTGTGAAGTTTCAATAATAATAAGTTGAGTTTACAAAGGAGGTATTATCTGTTTTTCTATTTTGACAATAGGTTTGAAAAAGTTCATTATAAAGTATAAGAAGTGAATCATAAAAATAATCTGAAACTAATTTGATAATATAAGTAAATATCAATTATATGTGGAAAATTATTTTCTAAAAGCAAATGACAAAACAATAAAATTAAATATAAATCATTTCATGATATGAAAAAATAACAAAATTTTAGCATTTCAAAAGAAAGGGCAATAAAATGCAATATATATACCGTATATATATGTATATAATAAAAAGGTTTGTATCATTAGATAAAAAGTCCAAACTGAATAAGTAAAAATAACACAATTTTAAAACAGGCAAAACAAAGGATATAAGGATATGAATATATCATAAGAAAAACTTGAATAAGCAGTTAACAAAAGTGTTATATTGTAATCAATTTTATACATACTCACACACACATACTCAAATATCCATAGATTTATGGTTAAAATGTCAATTGCAAAACTATTTATGTAAGAACAGACAGTGATAATGAGAGAGGGGAGGAGCAGTTACATATTGATGGGCAGGTGTATTAGTAACAAATAAATACAAATCCCTTCTAAGGAAATTTAACATTTTAATCGAAAACCTCACATATAAGGATTCCATTTTATCAATAGTATCAATTGAAATGTATATCAGAGAATGACAACATGAGGCATTCTCAAAAGATTGTTATTAATACATAAAATTTGAATGAAGGAAAAAAATCTTTACCTTTTATGGTTGACAACTATGGTTTGGAAATAGCTTGGAAGTTATTAAGCTCTGTAAGTATCTAATAATGGTTACTGACATGGCATTTGGTAAATCTGTTTTAGAATTTGCATGGGTGTGAAGTCTATGCATGGAATTATTTGTCTTTACTGTTTTGTAGAACAATAACAATGCCTCTGGTTTAGTCTTTGAATTTCTATACTATTTTTAAACATTCACTGAGATGGTGCTACAAACTCTAGATAATAATTTACATACTTATACTTGTATACATGAATTGAAGGAGACAAAGAATGATAAACAAAAGAAAATAATTGCTTAAAGTGTTCATAAGATGGTGGGATAATAAGGAAATGGCTCATACCTGTGACTTGCTTACTTAGCAAATAATTCTTTTTGAAAAACTTTCCTTAATGCTACTTTAACATCTTTGTTCCTCAGGCTATAGATCAAAGGGTTTAACATAGGACTCACGAAAATATAAAAAACAGCCACGATTTTCCCCTGCTGTACAGATGTTTCAGAAGGGGGCCTCAGGTGCATGCAGAACAGAGTCCCATAAAAGATGGTAACAGCAGTGAGATGAGACCCACAGGTAGAGAAGGCCTTGTGCCTGCCCTCAGCAGAGCGGATTCGCAGAATGGCTGCAAAGATGAAAATGTAGGAGATGAGGATGATGGTGAGGGAGCAGGTGAGGTTGGAACCAGCCACCACAAACATGGCAGTTTTCTTGGCATAGGTATCCGAGCAAGCGAGGACCATTAATGGGGGGTCTGCACAATAAAAGTGATTAATCTTGTTGGGTCCACAGAAAGTCAGATGAAGCAAGAAGATGGTCTGAACCAGACCATTTGCAAAGCCATAAACGTAATCAGCAAGAACAAGAGAGAGACACACACGCCTGGACATTTTGCTGCCATATAACAAGGGCTTGCAGATGGCCATGTAGCGGTCATAAGCCATCACTGCAAGCATATAATAATCTGTGATCACCAGAGCAATGAAAAAGTGGAATTGTAGAACGCATCCTATGAAAGAAATGGTTTTCCTCTGGGACAAGAAATTAACCAGCATCTGAGGACCAACAGTGGTGACATAACAGAGGTCTACAAAGGAGAGGTGACTGAGGAAGAAGTACATTGGGGTGTGCAGTTTGGAGTCACTTCTGATTAACAAAATCATGGTCACATTTCCAATCACTGTGGTGAGGTAGATGGTTAAAAACACTGCGAAAAGGATCTGCTGCAACTCTGGTCGATCTGTCAGTCCCAGAAGGATAAACTCAGTCACCACTGTGGAGTTCTTTACCATTATGTTTTCTTTTCTTTTTTTTTTTTAAAGAGAGAGGGACAGTGAGAGAGACAGAGAAAGAGAGAAACAACTTTATTTAGTTTTCACATGTCCTTAGTTGCTCCAACTCTCAGTTGTGTACGTGGTGCTGGGGTTTGAACCCGGGTCCTCGTGCTTGCCAGGCAAGCGCCGAAACCACTGAGCCACTGCTCCAGCCCCACCATTATGTTTTCTTGACAGCGAATAAGGTCTAAAGAAAAGGAAACAGAAAGGCATCTGGCTTTTCTCATGTATACATTACTCCTATCATATTATCTAATAATTCTTCCTCTTATTTCAAACATACAAATTCATGGGCCATAAGGAGAAAGTCAATATAGCATGTGATTAATATCTGAAGCATCTAAATTAATATCAAATTCCATATGTATGTTTATATATTAAGCATATATAAAACCATATTTTATATGAGATAATACATCTATATTTTAAGTGAATTTATGACTTACTTTCTATAAGTATTTTCATATTTAAAGAGATTTTATCTTTGCAAATATTTATCATATTTGTTCATTTACAATATCCTTGAACATAGGGGTACAAATGTTGATTTTCTTTAAAACTGTAATCCTTTTTCTTACCTTATAGCTTTGGATACTGTTTTTAAATTATCAGCCACTAAAACTTATGTAGTTTTTGAGAGCTGAATGAACTTAGGGAAGTGAAACGTTGTGGGGCACATAACTACAGAGCCAACATCTATTTTTCTGCACCTCCTATCCAAGATGTTTATTGAACTGTTCCCTCAACCTGTAATGCACGCTCATTTACACCATTCTGGTCTGCCTCAGGAAGCCCTCATAACATAAAATTCTTCTAATTTTTAAGACTTAGCTCAGGATTTCATTTATTATATGTATTATTTCTCAACTACACAAAGAATTAAGAAGAAGAAAATAAACTAAATATTTTATGTTTACATTCAGTATGTATAGATATTTATATATACGGTCCAGAAATAGAACACATTTCCATACACATATGTTGGTGGTATTAAATGTTCATATTGGGGTGGAGGAAATCAAGTAACAAAAGCCTATGGTAGTGTGGGTTTAAAATGAAAAACAATTTGAGAGAGTAATCCCTAGGCTGTAACCATTTGCTATAACTCTACCTTATTCTAACTCCTGCAAAATAGTTTAAAATAATATTCCACAAATTCAGTACAGTTTCCTTAGAACATAAAATATCTACTCTTTAC
This sequence comes from Aplodontia rufa, assembly GCA_004027875.1. Taxonomy (NCBI): domain Eukaryota; kingdom Metazoa; phylum Chordata; class Mammalia; order Rodentia; family Aplodontiidae; genus Aplodontia; species Aplodontia rufa. The sequence goes on along the minus strand of PVKS010003282.1, from coordinate 8,472 downwards.
ATCAAAGTTAAATAATAATTGTATTAATTACAAAACTGAGACAGCACTTATCTTGAAGTGCATCTTCCAACATTTGGGCAGAATAAAAGAGACCGTAGAGACCACCATGGAAAACTCACATCCTCCTTCAGTGACACAAACCCAGTTATTTTTTTTCAAAGAGAGAGAGGAACAGTGAAAGAGAGAGAAAGAAAAAATCATTTTATTTAGTTTTTCATGTAGCCTTCATTGCTACTTCATCATGTACATGGTGCTGGGGTTCAAACCCCAACCTCACATGTGACAGGCAAGCACCGAAATCACTTAGCCACCACTCCAGCCCCACATACCCTCTTATAATGATGTTAGACTGGCTGTCTTTTAAAAGATGCTAGAATCTATAACGGAAACAGGTCACATTGCAAAGAACCTTATAAATTCATCATTCAAGTGTTCTTTGAAATGTTGGGTAGGGAAAGAAGATATAGATCTCACCTAATTCAATGGAAATTCTAAATACTTTGTTTTCCTAGATTTAAGTCCATAAAGTCCATCTGAATTTTATAAAAACAATGTACAGAGGAAATGTACTTTTGGGGATGGAATGGTACTGTTAGTGTTTATATTTGTGGAACATTAATCAAGATTCAAAAGAATTAGGCTCTTCATTCATATTTTACTATGGGAAAACAAGGAAATACAAGCAATGGGCATCCCAGATAGTTTACCAAATACTTTATGGTAATACCTTTGCTTTTAAGAAAAAAAAAAAACACTCAACATCCTAGATTGTTTGGGACAGGAAATTTCAGAGAGAAGCGTTTTCAAGGCACATAAATGGTGCTAGGGGCATTCTAGGATTTGCTCTTCTGAAATTCAACTTTCCCTGAAGTTTTGTCATATAAATTCTTTCTGCACTGCTCTGTCCCCCAGAATGTCTACACCATTGCCCTTTGGCTTTAATGAAGACAATATCTCCTTGGCATATTGTCAGTAATGTCTCAATTTGAAGAAAAAAAATTGAAAGAAGTCACCTTCCTTAAATACTTCTTGTAAATCATTTTAATATGATAAATCATGACCCTGAAAGTTGCCATTTCATAAGCAAAGGGGGTATAGAAAGTATATTACACCATGCTTATAATTAAGAGTAGCGTTGTGTGAATGCAAAAGGAGTCATAAAGTTTACTTGTTACCACTTCTTATTTTGCTTCTCTTCTTATGAAATAACTAAAACAAAGCATGAGTGATTATTGAGAGTTAGCAAAGTGTAACAACTACCAGGAGTTTTTGTCCCCATACATAGGTTGAAATCCCAGTTGCTAATTATGTCATCTCAAATAAATTAATCATTTCTCTGTGTCTCAGTTGTCTCATTCATAAAATTTGATTAATAAGAACAACTTCTTCCATGTGGGGATGTTAATTCAAGAAATTCTTTCAAAACGCATCTGGCATGTATAGGTTTAGCTACTAGTATTATGGTAAAAGATGCAGGTCCAGTCTGGAACAAGATTCGCATCAAAACATGAGCTCTTTAGCAACAGGAGTTATTTAATGTTTGGTTGTACACACAGTGACATACATATGAAAGTTCTCCCAACTGGAAACACTAATTATTGAAGAAATAAATATTTCTTTTGGTCCAGTTCCCTTTCCATTATATATAAACTTTCCTCCACTGTATAATTTGTTAGAAAGTACCTCACCTTAGGAAGATTAGTAGCCTATTGATAGATTTGTTAGATAATTCATGAGATTAGGATTCAACCCAATTTCTCTTCATCAATTGAAATGTTTATTTCTGGATTCTAAAATTTAAAAAGAAAGAAATGTATTCCTACCTGAAGATGGAGAGTGATTTCACAATGACAGCATTGATACCAACAACCTGAAGAGTTTATAATAAATTTGCCTCATAGGGGTAAATCTCTGTGGTTCAATTATTTCTCATGGGAAGTTATTTGGATTATGAAAAATCATAATCCTGTTATTCTGAACACCCTAAAATCATTAAGGCTTAATTTTTCCAACTCCCCACTTTGTTCCCCACTTGGGAATAAAATCTCCCCAGAATCTTGAAGCAGTGGGACTCATTTATTTTAGTTTATGGTGAATGTTTTAATAATTTTCTATTTGGATAAATATTAAGTTCTCTCTACAACCGATAAAACTAGAATGGTTTATGGCATACGGAGAAATTTTAGTTCAGAAAACATTGAAAGGTCAATTTACTTTTCTTGAGTTCACTATTCACAGATTTGGCCACATGTCTTTATCTCTTGAAATAGAAACAGTATTTTATAGCCTTAGGAATATTATGTACTTATAGACAATGCAATGTATAGGAGATCCTCTCTGTGCCCCTTTTACTTCCATCTAGACGCCTTGACTATTTTTTTCTCTTTTTTACATGGTCTATCTTAAGTAATGGATGTTATCAATAGAGATCCCAGGTATGGAGTTTAAAATTGGTGTTGGTCAATCAGCAAGAGATGAGATGCAGAGAGGAGAAAGAAGTAGCTTCATCTCCTTCTCATACCCTCCTGTTTCAGTATGAATCATTTAGAGTGACCACAACCATCTAAGAAAGCTCCTAACTGGCTGTGTCTGAATTCCCAGGTGGCAAGGGAAAGATCTCAGTGATGACCCTAGCCACTTCCCTTGCTTCTTCTGGCAACAGCATGGAAATTGTTTTACCATTTGCCTCTACAGCTTCACCTTCTATGACTGATTTCTTTAATCTTATCTGAATTCTCAATTTTGAAGTACGATTCCCTTAAGCTAAGTCATGTGTAAGAATTATTTTTCTTGGTGTGTTTCTGACCCAAAACACAGTATGTATTCAATAAATATTGAAGTGGACATAATAGCAGTTATAATAAGGATTTTATTTTGTTAAAGTTTGGGGGTCACTTCTCATATTAACTTCTATATTTCTCTCTGGCTCACTGAGAGGAAGAGGCAGACCTGGAGCCCTGTTTTAGTCCCTGCATACATTCTCACTCAATCTGCTCTTCCTCACATCCCTGGCAGTGCAGGCTCCACCCCATCATGAAGCCATCAGACATGGAAGAACATGGGACCATTCCTATTGCTACTCAGTCTTTCTCTGTCCCTGCTACTTTTTATAATGCATTTTATACTTATGAGAAGGGTTTTAAAAACATAATATTTGATTATTTTGTGCATTTGGTTAGGGAACTAAATGAATTTGTAGATAAGTGACTGTAATCCCAGGATGTCAAAACATATGATTCATCTCCTATTTCTGAAATAGTGTCATATGGATGATTGAAATGAAGCCAGTATGAATGGAGGTGAATTTAGTTATTGCTGAGTTCCCTTGCAAATGACAAAACACTATGATTTAATGATTCAATATGGATAAGTAAAGAGATATTTTATAAAAAACATTTTGCCTAAGATATCTTTGGCCTCCTTTTTCTCATTCTAATTTAGACAAGCGACTTAATCACAGGATGATCATTGTGCAAAACACACAGACATCACTTTTCTTAGTTTAGGAAGTAGCTAGAGCTAGGGCATAGATACATAAAGAAGACTGTCCCAAAGATAAGGCAAAGAAGACTTTGTGCCTCTTCTGCAGAACTGATCAACTACACAAGTACGTGCCAATGTGACATAGAGGTGGAAATGACAATCATCAAGAGGCAGCTCAGCAAAAAAAAAAAAAAAAAAAGAAAGAAAAAATTTCATTGCTTCTTGACGTTATTGACACGTGGGTTAAACAGGAGAATTCCAGGAGGAGCAAAAAGTCACACCAAACTATGAATTTGAGTGGCAGAAAGAACACTGGAAGGTAAAGCCATTATGAGTGGCAGCATTCATGAAGCTTGTGTGATATGTGACCTACACAGAAAGGACACAGAGATGGGAAGAAACCATAACCGTGTAAAAAGGAGGATTTTTAAATACTCACATACTAGAGGCACTCTTGACCAAACTCATATGCTCAAGACCACCAAGGAACCAAAAATGAATGGAGTAGCACATTCTTTAAATGAAATCACTGTGTTCATCCCTGAGAAATACACCAGCATATTATACCAGCAAATTAGGGGTGATATGCCAGCATATTAGTTAAGAATATTAGGAGCTGGTTAAGAATGGAAAGATTTCTAAGGAAAAAGTGAGTCAGAAAATGTATAAGCAGGCAGAGCAAAGAAAGGCAGCAGGGAAAGAGAGATTAAGGACCTACAGAAACCAAGGTCAAACTAGTCTCAGACACCCACGGGCAAGATTAGCTTCAGAATCACTTCAGTTACTAAAAAAAAAAAAAAAAAATATATATATATATATATATATATATATATATATATATATACATATAACCACAAAAAATGAAGAACTCTACAGGAAGGATGAGAAAACAGCTAAACAGCTGAATGACCTAAGCTGGTGAGGAGGGAGAAGAGCCCTCTAAGGAGGATAAGAAGGCATGTAAAAGCACAGGTCTTCTGCTCCGAAGACCCACTGCTCACTTGGAAAGGACCCTAACCAGACCATATCAAAAGCACAACGGAGTGTGCAGTCCTAAGTCAATCCAGAGTTGTAGGAACATGCCAAGATTTATGACCATGTGACCATGAAGACAACTAGAGGTTCCTCAGGAAGACAACATAGCTCTGAATGGTCTCTGAGTCCCAAGAGTGGATTCAATCAAAGCCATAGATCAGCTCACATCTGTTTCTCAGACTGGAAGACTCATTGCTGGGATATGAAAAAGCACTTTGAAATAAATTATATAAAATGCTAGAAAGTGTAGAACAATTTTTTAAATATATTAAAACATTTGTTGAAGAGAAAAAATTGCAAGACATCTAAGCATTCATTCCATTCCATAAGTAAGATTACTTTTAAATTCCTGAAATGTGAGCATCACCACTTTTTATGTTCCTGTTGAAGAAAAGATTCCTTAAGTAAGCTCAAAAATCTATTTTGTTTGAAAATGAACATGTGTGTGTGTGTGTGTGTGTGTGTGTGTGTTTGTGTGAGGCCTTTGACATGTGAAACATAACCCACCATCCTCCCCTCTTGTCTCTCTCATCCTCCTGCCTCCACTACCTTCATTCTATCCCTTTGATTCCCCCATGTCAATTAAATGTTCACATGGAATGTTCTTTCTGTGACCAATTCTTCTGTGCTGTTTTCTCCAAGCCATGTGTAACACAGATTTCTCTTCATCACTCCAAGAAACTGTTCTTGTGAAAGTCTGCAGTGGTTTCTACACTGCTAAATCCATGTGGTCTCCATCCTCACCTTCCTTATTCTCCCACTAACATTCCTCTTCATTGGTTGCTTATTTCCTCTTGAACAGCTGTATTCTCTTATAGTCCATGACAAGGGTCTTTCTAAGTTTTCCTTTTACCATTTGGATTTCTCCTTTTCACAGCTTTCAGCATGACTTTTTAAAAAAACGTTGGAGGGAATCATTGTTATGTATTCACATATACATAGATCAACAAAGTAAGAGAAGCCTGATCCACTCCCAATCTCATTTCTCCTCTGTAATGTTATACATAGAAATGAGCACGTACGTCTTATTAATTATTGAAATTACTGAGTTAATATGCCTGCCTGGATATAGTTTGGTTTCTCATGGAGGTTGAGTGTTCCCAGCTGAATTAATAACTACCCTTGTTCCACCCTACCTACCTTTCTTCCCTCCCTTCTTCCGCCACCTTCATGGTTATGGTTCCCACAGCATAAGTGAAATTTCAACTTTGATGGGTTTATTAATTAAACTTAGCTAAATTTTATCCTATCTTAGGTTTTCCTCTAGCTTCCACATTATGAGAGAAAACATTCAGCCCTTAAGTTTCTGTGTTTGGAATATTTCATTCAGTATGATTTTTTTCCATTTCCATCCATTTAGCTGTAGCCATGATTGTATCATTCTTTCAAATAGCAGAGTAGAGCTCCATAGTGTGTGTATGAATGTATATATATATATATATATATAGATAGATAGATAGATAGATATAGATATACACACACACACGCATATCTGTGTGTATGTATGTGAATGTATATCTATATCTATATATCACAGTTTTTGGATTCACTCATTCACCAAGGGTAATCTGGGTTAATTCCATAGTTTAGGTATTGTAAATTGAGCTACTATGAATATTGATGTAACTTTGTAACTTTGTAGTATGCCAATTCTAGCTCTTCTGAGAAAATACCCAGGAGTATGACAGCCAGGTCGTATGGTGGCTCCATTCCTAGTTTTTTGAGAGAAGTCTTGTAGTAGCTCAGAGATCAGTCTTTCATTCTCTTGTCTTTTCTATTTATATAGTATTTTGGTAATACTAAGTTTTATGATTCTAAACACCATGTACATATTATAACACCTTCATTTATGTCTCCAGAACTGAACACTTTTGCCAATTCAAGTTATATTTTGCTTTTTTGCTTATATTTAATGATTCAACATGAGGAAAATCTTATACCACTCTCAAGTCCTCTCAAAATTGCTTTGCCAATTCAAGTCATTGATAACTATATATATCAGAGAAATTGTTCTTGCTGGTGTTCCTCACATACACCATAAAGAGTGAATCAGATAATTTTGTAGGTTACACCTACAAATATTTGTGTCTATATGTTCACTATGTTCTAAAATCTTGATTCCTGCTACAAAATCACAGGTCAAAATTATATTCCAATTAGATTAACACAATAATATTTTGTAGTGATCTTTCTAACTCTAAAATCAGTTAGAATACTACCTATAACCATTTAAACTTGGTTTCATTTTTTGATATGTGTATATGTATCTGTGTGATATATTGCATAATTTACATAAAAACTGACAAAAATAGAATCAAATTCTATACGATATATAGAACATATATGTGTGTATAAAGAATCCAGTATGCATTGCCTTTATGACTGTTTTTCCATCACATGTATATAATTTAAATTTAAGTTCAAAGGGAATATTTTTAGTGATACTATTTGTAATGTATTTTAAGAGGGCATGATATATTCATTCCTCCTAAGATATTTAGAGGAAATTGAATGATGTTACATTATTCTTAATTTATTAATGAAGTTTGGGACTCAGAGATTAAATTTATCTTCTGACAACAGAAGAAGTGGTATTTATTAGTTTAATTTTGTATATCTGAGAGAGAAAAATGAGAATATAAGGAACAAAAACTATTTTTTGGACTTGAGGCCCCATAGAGCACATCACTGAATTGAATGTTGTAGAATTGACCAGATCCTGCCTCCAAACTTCATAATTCCAGTTAAGGCATGATTACCAGTCATTTGTATTAGAATTGCACTTTCTTTTCATTTATTTATCCACTCATCCAATGCATTTTTAGTCCATTTATTTTTGTAAAAAAAGACCATTCTTGGTACTGGAATAATAGCAAGAAAATTCAATATCATCCATTCCTTCATGCAGCTTGTAGTATGTTGTTGGACAAAGACAATCCACGTAGGGTGGTGATAGGAAAATTATAACGGCCTATGTCATTTATCACTCAGTCACAAACATTTTTCCAATTGGAGATTTTTCTTTTTCCCTTCTTTAATTCCTCACTCTGGTCCACATATGTTTGTCTCCTGGATATTCCTTTAAAGCAACAGGGAGAATATTTCCTCAGAGCCTTTAAAATTACTGTGTGTAATCCTGGAAAACTCTTCCACAAAAACTCATGTGCTACTTCCCTGCTCAGGCTGTGTTCAAATGTGATTTCCACAAAGCACTCTACTATCATTCCACCACTCCCTATCCATGGCCAGCCTCATTATTCTTGAAAGCACCACTGCTGCCCATGTCAAACATGAGTGTCTTCTGGTTTGATAATTGATCCTCTTGGGGTAGGAAGGAAAGGATGATCAATGTATATAGAACTGATGAGGCTCAGCATGGTGGCTGTTGAGTTCAATCTCCAGAAACACACACACACACACACACACACACACACAAACCACATAGTCCTTTAGATGTTTGCACCAACCATGTTATGAGATGGAACTACATTGGATCAGAAAAATAATTTGAAAGGTATTTGTCAGGGTAATGCTCTGAGTCAGACTCCAAATAAAATTACTCACAATATGAATTAACATATTTTGGAGGGATAATAACCACAGAACTTGGTAATTTCATTTTCTTTAACTTTGTACAGTGTAAGTATCATGGATGGAATCTTAAGTTCTTTATGGATTTTATAAAGCATTATCAATAATTCTGGTTAGATGGGCCAGACCATTTGAAAAGCTATAAATATAAGTAACAGTTACAAGAGAGAGACACACATGCCTGGACATTTTGTTGGCATATAACACAGGCTTGAGGATGGCCTTATAGCAGTCATAATCCATCACCATGAGCATATAAAAACCTGTGATCACAAGGGAAATGAAAAAGTGGAATTGTATGAAGCAACCAATGAAGGAAATGGTTTATCTCTTGGATAAGAAGTTAACCAGCATACAAGGAGT
>PVKS010003281.1:0-105977 GCA_004027875.1 Aplodontia rufa | reverse complement strand
GGGGCAGGGCACCATAGGAGGGGCCCTCGGTCTTCATCATGGACTGCAGGCTCTGGTAGCCCTCTCCGGACATGTAGGAGCTGGTGGTGGACATCCCGGTCATGTAGCTGGAGGGCGGTGGGGGTGGGGGCCGATGCGGCAGAGGCGGTGGCTGGTGCACAGGGGCCGGGTGTGCCGGAGGAGGAATCTGGACTTTGGGGAGATCACTGGTGTCCACTGGGCCAGGCGGCTCGGCCTCGCCTAGGGCAGCAGCGAGGGGAGGTTTCCGGTCTGCAGAAGAAAGACAAGTCAGTGCCCAGCCTGTGACCTGACCAGGTTTCCAGAGCTGCTGGGTGCAACCACAGACCTGATTACTTTTAAGCGGGAAGCACCGGGTCAGGTGTTCCACAGCCCACTGCGGTTCCTGAGGGCTGCTCCTGTTGCCCGAGGACCATCTTCACAGAGGTGCAGGGAGCAGCTGACACATTTGTGGTCTGATGTGCATGCCACTGTCCTAAGGCCAGTAAGTCTTGTCCCCAACCTGCTGCACAGGCCCTCCATAACCATCTCCATCCTTGGGGCTGGGCCTTCAGCCACAGGGGGTTCAGCCCAGCCCCTCCTCCTAGCACAAACAGGTGCAGGCTCCTCCAGCTTTCTGCGCCTGTCCCTGAGGCTGCTATGCTGCTACCTGCAAAGGCATTTAACATGTTGCCTGAAAGTTGGTCAAATGATTGAGGCAGTGTTTAAAGAAATATTAAAAGTAGCAGGTCCGGTTCTATTTTACTAAAGAGGCCAGTTCAAACCCCACAGTTGTTCATTTAAGGATAAGCATGGCCAATTACGAGTACGTGCTTGGCAGGCAGCACCTGTGGTCAAGCATTCCTGAGATGCTTCCATGCTCACACCAGGCTGTGGTCCCTTACCACAGCTCATGGTCCTCACTCCCGATCCTTCAGTCACAGTCAGACCCTTGGAAAATGACCTCTGAATACTCTCCACCACAGGCAGCCCGGAAAGAGCACAAGCCATAGAACCCAACTTCCGGCTATGGAAAACACCAGTGGGAAGTGCAGGCCATGCAGAGAGTTTCCTGCTCTCCAGGGTGGGCAAAGCATGGCACAGTGGCCTGACTGTGGACATGGACAGCAAGCACAGTGAGACCTGCCCGGGCACCAGGCCACAGCCACACCCCCATTGCTTCCCATCAGCACAGAAACTGGCATCTGCCATTCCCTTATTCTTGCCAAAGTCAAGGTGAGCAGACTCAGACTGGCAACAGACACACCAGTGGGGCCTGTCTGTGCTGAGCAGCACCCACCCCAAGGGAGGCCAGTCACCCCATGAGGAATCCACTCAGGATTCAGGTGAGGGACCCTTGGTTCTAGAAGTTGAGTGGACAATTCTGTGTCACTCCATGGCCACCTGTGTCCACAAACATGCTCTTCCACCTTCCAGAAACCAACTCTTATTTGGCTCCCAGGTCCTGTCTGAGTCCCAGGCCGTCCACCCACAGCAGCTGCTCCCTGGGCCTTGAACACAGGCAGAGGCACTTCTCTGCCTTGGTTCCCCGCTGTGCCACATCCCACATCTCTCCCCAGTGGTGAATCAGCCCCTAGCACAGAGTTGGAAAACCACACTTGCTGAGATGTCAGATGCTCCCGCAGGCCCAGGACTGGGGACGGAATCCAGGGGTGCTCTACCACTGAGCTACATCCCCAGCTCTTTTTTAATTTTGAGACAGGGTCTAGCTAACTTGTTGAGGCTGGCCTCGAAGTGCAGTCCTCTGCAGGTTACCTTTTAAAGCAAGGTTAATTTTGATTTGGAGATGGTGGGGTTTGGCTCAAAGTAGAAAGCAGTGCCCCTCTTCTCTCTACACATGCAAAATTACCGTGACAGGATGGGAACTGAATGGAAGAACACCTAATGAGCTGCATGGTCTGTGCAGGCATGCAAGGCCTTGAGCGACATCGCCATGTGCTCTGACCACCAACTCCAGTTAGCGCAGTTTAGAGAAAGGGTTCAGAAGTCTTTGGATTATCTATACCCTTCAGGGAACATGGATTCCTGCCTGTTCTGGTTCAGTGTTTCAGCTTCTGAAATGGTGCATTAGGTAAAGAAAGTTCCTATTTCTAGTGCTCTCCAAGAAGCCTCCCAGCTCACTGTGCCTCTGAGAATCTGAATCCCTTCCATTTCCTTTCCCTGTGACTGAACCACTGCTTAGTCTTCCAAATGCACTAAGAAAACATCCTGCCAACAGGAAGCAAGTGTGAGAGACTGGAGTCTGATACCTACAGCAATCTTGCCTGGATCTGAATCATTGTTCATTGTTAGCAAGATTTTATTTTCCTAAAATTCATTTATCTACTATAGTTCAGCATTTCTGGTTACGAGGTTGTTGGAGGATATCAGAGGTACTGAGGTCTAAAACATCTGCAGAATATCTGGTTTATGAAGTAAATGATTTTTGAAAGCTCCCTGCTCATGGCTGTCTTTGAAGCTGCCCTTCTACAGGCTTCCCCAGCACCCTCAGCAGGTACTCACCTGGAGGTGGGTGGGCCGGAGGCAATGGTGGGTGAGTGTTCTCAATTTTGGGGATTTTAGGTGGTGGTGGTTCTAAAAAGAAAAAATGGATTAAAAAGTCACTCATACCAATTCCTGTAAATAAACATGCCATAGGGGAAAATAGAAAAATGTACTGTCGGAGATTTTTTTGGGAGAAAAGGAACAGATGTGATCAGCACTTTAAGGGAGCCGGGGTACGGCTTCAGCCTAACAGCCATGAGCTCACGGATCCTGTATAAGTAGCTCAACGACTCAGCTATCACCCCCCAAAAACTAGGCCTGCAACCTCCTCCAGTCAGCCCATTCTCCACAGCTGCTGACGATTTCCTGATGACCACTCAGGACGAGTCCTTTCATAAAGCGAATAGCACAGTAACATTCGGAGAGAACACAAAGAATGGCCTGGAGCAGCAGTCCCGTGCCAACAAGTCCCCCAGGGGCACACAAGAGAATTCTCCACCTTTTCATACTTAATTCAGACATATCCGAAGTGTATTTTCTTACTCTCAAACACTGATTTCTAGTTGCAGCAAGCAGTACATTAAACAGCGACAGTAGATATCTGGAGGCAGAAGGGATGGAGCGAGAACTTGTGGTGCCCAAAAGTGCCAGTGGCCAGTGCATGCCAGGTGGAGGAAATAATCCCAAGACTGGGGTCAGGCGCTATGTTGCCAGCCTCCACAATGACACCACCAGGTCACCAAGATGGGCTACTGAAGTGCAGACTTCCGTTTAAGAAGGCAGAAAGCATGCCACACGACTGAAGACAAGCTCCATCTTGTTTGTCTTAGACTGTGAACCTGCTTGATTCTGTCTTGCTCACTACTCGGACCAGAGTCCCCTCTGGCCTTGCCGATTACTTTCTCTCGTTACCTCTGTCTCAAGCACAGGTTAAATTTGAGGTCCAGGGACCTCTTTGCTCTCTACCCTCCTCCCTGTTGATCAAGCCCCTTTCTCTAAGGTGAATCTACTTTTCTAGCCACTTTCCTCCAACACCGTACTCCAACCCTGGGCCTCCTGCCATACCTGACTGGAATCTGCTGTTGGTAAAATAGTGTCACACACTGCCTCCCTTGCTTCCCCAAACCAGCCAAGCTCCAGCTGTTTTGATCAGAGTCACCTGACAGCAATATGAGTGCCATGCACTTGTAATAAGAGATGAAACTCACTTTAACAATATTTTATTTAACCTGGTATGTCAAAAATTTTACTTCATGGGTATTTGTACATTCTTTTCTTAGAAACCTGTGAGATCTGCCATGTGCTCTGTGCTGTGGGCATGGCAACCCGAGTCAGCCCATCTTCAGCATGTGCTGCTCTCGTTGCTGGTGGCACACAGCACACAGCATGGTGGAGCTCCTATGCTAATACTGTGTGTCCTGGGGCTGGAGCAGTGGGTCAGCGGTTGGAGCACTTGCCTGGCATGCATGAGGACCCAGGTTTGAACCCCAGCACCATGCGTACAACTGAGTGTTGGAGAAACAAAGGCCAGATGGAAAAATAAAGTGGATTCTTTACTCTCTCTTAAAAACAAAAACAAGGGGGCTGGAGTAGTGGCTCAGTAGTTAAGGCGTTTGCCTGGAATGTGCAAGTACACCGGTTCAAACCCCAGCACCCATGTACACAACTAAGCATCAGAGCAATAAAAAGCCATGGGGAAAAACTTGATAAAAATTTATTCTGTGTCTGTCCTTCTCTCTTTAAAAACAAAAACAAAAACAAAACAGAAAAACATTTGATCTTGGGCCCTTCCCTTCTGCCCCTAAGGGCACCACTCTGTGTGTCCCCACAAGTTCCCACTTAGGTACTTGCAAACTTCTCCCCACATTTCCAACCATTGGTCCTACTTACTGCAGGACTGGATCTCACATGAACTATGACTCTGCTATTCCCCTGCTAAAAAATCTTCAGTTGCTCCACTACCTATGCAAAATCTGTGCTCCTTCAGGTGAACTGCACGATCTGGTCTGTGACATGATGTGACCGGGAACACACATTTTTTAGTCCTATCAAAAGCAGATCCCTTCAACTCTTCACATTCCAGCAAGATCTTGTCTCCATCAAGACCCAAGCTCTCAATTCCTTTGCTCACTTGCATCCTTCCACCTAAACGCTCTAGCTGCTCAAAGGCAAGACCTCCTGCAGGGTCACCACAGACTGTTTCCTGCTTCTTTACACAAGGACGTGCCAGCTCCTCTCCAGTGCACTCTCCATGTCGCACGGATCACAGCCCACTCTTGCATCTTATACTTAACATCTTTCAAACTGGAGCTAAAAAAACTTCACCTGTACTGAACTCATTCTCCCAAAGATGCTGAGAAAAATAGCTTTATCACAAGCTGCAGATCTCACAAGTTTTACGACCAGTTCACTGGAATGAAGAACTAAACAACAAAAAAATGAGTCTCCAGAGGTCAGTACAATGGAGTGGACTGGCCAGAGATAAACATGTCTAATTTTCTGTTCTGTAGTCTTTCAAATTTTGCTCATTCTATTTCCAATATAGAAGCACATTAAGCAACTCTGAGCACCACAGATGTGGAAGAAAAAAAAAAAAAAAACAACTTCCATACAAGCCGCAGAGTGTTGTATGTGTGGCTCTTCAGGAACACACCGCCTAGCACCTTCTGTCCTTTCTGGCTCTTGCTGTTGCTGCTGCCGCCTTGTGGACAGGCACTGCTGGGGCTCCTCACTCCAGCCCACACTGCTGCAACTGCTCTCCTTCACTTGACTGTGCCCTCGCATATGTTCCTGAGACATTTCATTGCCAATGAGGTTTCTGGTATGGATACCCTCTGTCAAAATACGATCTAAAAATTTCAGTCTGCTGATGAGCAGACAAGACAATGTGCTTTTTCTGGCAGACGAAGGGTTCTAAGGTTAAGTTTTGAAGCTGATCTATACCTGAAAGGAAATAATCCTGACTAAAGAAGAGGTGTTGACTAAAGAATTTATATTTATATAAATTTAAAGAATTTATATAAAGTTTTGCATAGAACACATGTACAACTAAAAAACATTAAAACAAGAAGTTACCTGCTGCTTTGCTCTCTTCTTTGGGAGAAACCACCTGTAGCAAAACAAAATACACAACTGTTAACTGGGACTCTGGTTTTGGGGAGGAAAAGTCCTGGGTACTAACAGAATCATAGTGTCAGAACATGGCCTCACACCACATTATCTGTGCTTTGAACCTGCAGGGCACCTAGCAGATGATTCCTGCTCCCTCTCTCCCCCTCTTTCCAGTAAAGTCACACTATTGCACAGTGAGATCTCAGCAACCTGAGCTTCAGGTCCTTGCTCTGCTTGACCCCCAGGGCTTGCTGATGTGTGTTCACCCACACAGCTTCCTCCAGTGGCCTGGGTGCCACAACAGGGAAAACCAACTTGTGCTCCATGACCACAAACCTTTAAAATATCCTGTCTCACTGAAAGAACTGAATACCAAGGAAGAGAATGGAAGGCACCACATTCAGTCAGTGTACAGTGACTGGTCAACTCAGGGTGGAGCAAAGCTGCACGTCACCAGCAGCCATGACAACACTAGGACGGGTAAACACCCTGACAGGCTTCTGAGCCCAGTTAGAGATGACGCAAGCAGAGAGGGCTGGAGTAGTAGAGAGCCCTCCTGGTACTCAGAGGTCGCTAGTTCCACATACTTTTCCAGGTCTGTCACTCCCTAAGCCAGTCTCTTTCCCAGACCTGTTATTCCCAAATTCCTGAGAAATCTGTTAATTAATCCCCAATAAACAGATTAAGAGAGAGATTTTTTTTTTTTTTTAAAGAAAGAGGGAACAGTGAGAGAGAGAGAAATAGAGAAGCCATTTTTTTAGTTTTTCATGTGACTTTCATTCCTTGGACATTGTGGTGCTGGGGTTTGAACGTGAGTACTAGCCTAGGCTGGGCAAGCGACATAGCCGCCAAGCCACTGCTCCAGCCCCGAGAAATGAGATTTTAAGAAACTTATAATTTAGGGGACTTTTCAGCTGCCAATCAGATACTGAAGACCACCTCAGCCTGAGGATTCTGAGTTTGATCAGACAACCAGAACCCATCTGGAGATCACCAAATCAGTATCAATCCCTACTTACCTTTCCACACCCTCCACAAGTTTCCTTTAAAAGAAGAGTTGGGAACTCCAGAGTTGCACCTCTCACTCTCTGTATTCCTTGCTTTAGCCCTGAAGATGTCTTGCCCCTATTCTCTCTTGAGGGTCGTGTATATTCACCTTGCTAAACAAACCTCCGTCAGCACCTCTGACTGGTGTGTACTGAGATTCTTTACTGTCATATAAGCCAAAGACCCTGCTGGCCCTGAGTCAAGTGTCCCCTTCTCTCCAGAAGCTCATCAGTTCCTTCTTCAGATGCTACTTTTCCTGTGACATCCCCACTGACGCCCAGGCTGCTGTGAGCTTAGGTCAGTCCTATTTTGCACAGCGATAGCCTCAGGTGTGCTGTGCCACCTGGAAAGCCTACTCACCACAGTGCGCTTTGCCTGTCGGGGAGGACTAGGCTGAGGGGAGGGTTTCTTGGGTGGCTGCGTGGGCGGTGGCGGCTGCTGCTGAGCTGACTGCTGGGAGTCCTTCTGCTGGGGCTGTGCTGGTTCGGAGCCCTGAGATGGCTGCGGCTGCTGCACTTGTGGCACTTGCGGTGCAGGCTGAAGAGACGGGGGCTGCTGCAGCTGATGGGGGGTGTGGTGCGGCATCTGCTGTTTTCCTTGTGAGTAAAGATCCAGGATCTGGTGGCAGATATCTAAATGACAGTCAACAATTAACTTACCACACACAGAGACTTTAAATCAAATTCTACCTAGGAAAAAAAAAAAGCTAAGATTCCTCTACAAGGACGACTAGTCAAGAATCCCATTTGCAACCCACCCCATCTTTGCTGTGCACAACATCAGGTTATAGTTTTAGTTCACTAAAACTTTATGTTTAGACAAAGCAAAAATTATATTAGAGAATAACAGACATTCCTGTGAAATGGCTTACAGATACCTACGTGGGAAAATTCACTCCGGGGACTCTGGATTTACAAGGAAGAATAACCTAATCATGGGACATTCTCAAGAGAGCTGGGCCTGCTCAGTACCTTCCAAAACATCAACAGGGACATCTTGAACGAACTGCTCCCACCATCTCCTATACATGGGTTTGGAGGTCCACTCTTGTATTTCAAACTTGCACAAACGTCCTGCGAGATACATCACAGCTACTGCTATGATCTCTGGTTCCCACTGCAGCGACAAGGTGGTGCAGAGACTAGCTCGACAAGGGAAGGTGGGGGGAGAAAAAAAGTAAAAGTCATTCCCACAAATCACCTAACTTTTTTTTATTAAATCAATAAACAGATAACAGAAACCATATCCATTTACACATCAACCTGCATAATCATCCAAACATGATTCAAGTATTATAAACAACCAAACAAGTCTTTAGGTACCAAAATAAGTTACTTCATCCATAGTTTCTAATTTGTCTATTCTTTAAACAATCAGAATAATTCTAGTACATGAAAAAATACAAAGAAAAATGGTTCCTGTATTTCTTTTGGTGTTGAAATCTTAGACCCTGCACTCCTTCAAAATGAAATACTACTGGAAGTCAAATGTGAAAGCTGCTCTGCTTGCCATGGGGCTCTGGCACCCCCAGTTGTTGACATACTGAGGAACATCAACACTCTAAAACATTACAAGAAAACAAATGGGCTGTCAAAACTCTGCAGCATGCTGTTCTGGACCTACATTCCAAAGTGGCAACAATTTCAGCTTTGCACAGCAGGTGACATGGCAGTGCAGGAAGAAAGCCCTTTGTGGGGAACCAGATAACCTGGACGCTGGCCTTAGCTCTGCCAGTCTCTTCATCCAGGGCAAGTTAATTTTTCTACTACAAACTGAAGGATGTGGATCTGCTTAATAACATCAACATATGAACATGCATACCTGTCATTTACAAAAGTCCATGCCATTTGAACCAACTTTTGAATTTTGTTTTTATCACCTAGAAATGAGAAAAATAGGTAAATTAATAGGAAGAGGGAGGAAAAAAGAACTCACAAAAAAGAGCATTTATTTAAAAACTACTGTGTGTTAGCACAGCAAAGAGCTTTTGCCTGAGAAATGAGGACACAAATGAAGTGGGTCTACAATCTACCTCTTGTTTTTTCATGCATGACCTACACTGAACCATTTATGGGAAGCCTGGCTCCAAGGCTAATTTTATTAGTGTATTTAAAAAAATTCTGACTCATTTTCCTGTCTTTTATCATTTGGCAACTGGATGACAGAACCTGTTTATGCATAAAAGGAAACAGCATTAATGGCTTCATTATTGAATTATCTGAGCTATGTCCTGGATAATACCTTAATATGTCAAACTTTGTTTTCCTCTTTTAAGAAGCATAAGCTGAATATCATCAAATTAAAGATTTTTGTTATGGTTTAAATATGGAGTGCCCCTCAAAAGCGCAAGACATGCAGCAAAAAACAAATTAATTAGATTATATGCATTGTGACCTAGCCAGTGGATTAATCCATTTGATGGATCCATAATTTGAACTGACTGCTGTACTGGGTAGTAACTACTGGCAGATAGGGAGCAGTCAGAAGTATGAAACTGGGGGGGCGTGCCTTTGGGGTTTATATTTTATCCCTAGCAAGCAGAGCGTGCTTTCTCTCACTGCTTCCTGGCTGTTAAGAGTTGAGCTGCTTTCTTTCACTGTGCCCTTCAGCCACGATGCTCAGCCTCACCTCAGGCCCAGAGCAATGAAGTCAGCTTACCAAGGACTGAACCTCTGAAACTGTGAGCCAAAATCAACTTTTCCTTCTCTAAGTTGTTCTTGATTGGAATTTTGGTCACAGGAACAGAAAGCAGACTATTACAGACTGGATTTCAGAATGGAAAAGGCCTTTCTTTTGCAGTACAGGGGACTGAACCCAGGGGTACTATACTACTGAGCTACATCCTCAGCCTTCTTTATTTGTTAAACTTTAAGACAGGGTCTTAATAAGTCATGGAGGCTGGTCTTGAACTTTATTTTTGGAGAGGGACAGTAAGAGAGAAAGAGACAGAATCAATTTCACTTTTCACGTGGCTTTCATTGCTCTGACACTTCATTGTGTACGTGGTGCTGGGGTTCAAGTCCATGTGCTTGCATATGCAAGGCAAGTGCTTTATAACTGCTGAGCCAGCACTCCAGCCCCTGGCCTCAAACTTTTGATCCTCCCTGCCTCAGCCTCCCAAGTCACTGGGATTAAAGGACATGCACCACCATACCTGGTTGGAAAGATTTTTTGAAAACATTTTCCCCCTTACCTTTGAGTTGTTTTGCATATTTGAGCAGGAATTGGTATGGATGTTCTACCTGTAAATCAAACTTTATGGTTTGTAGTAAGATTCTCTCCAGAACCATTACTTCTTCCTAAAAGTAAAATAACAAATGTTACCACAGTATTTACATCACAGGTCTCAAAAAGCATTAAAAAAGTGAGTGTTGGGGCTGAAGCAGTGACTTGGTGGTTATGGTGTTTGACTGGCACGCGCCAAGTACATGAGTTCAAACCCCAGCACCTACACAACTAAGTGTCGGAGCAACGAAAGCCATGTGAAAAACTCAATAAAAACTGA
Organism: Aplodontia rufa; assembly: GCA_004027875.1. Taxonomy (NCBI): domain Eukaryota; kingdom Metazoa; phylum Chordata; class Mammalia; order Rodentia; family Aplodontiidae; genus Aplodontia; species Aplodontia rufa. The sequence goes on along the minus strand of PVKS010003281.1, from coordinate 95,812 downwards.
TTCTCTCTCTGTCCTTCTCTCTTAAAAAAAAAAAAAAAAGTGTTTCTATTTTTCTCTTTAAATTATTCTTTAACAGTTATTCTTTGTTCCTTTTTTCCTCTCTCCACTCAGGCTCACAGTGATAAAATTTCAGAACTCACAATAGGAAGATATACCAATCAGATGATGAACTTAAAAAAATATTGGAAACAAAATAAAGATCCTTAGAAATGTTATTACTTTCAAACTCACTTTACAAAACAGACCTTCACTTGGTAATTTAAATGAACTGTGGTTTCAAGATTCTCTTAAAAAGAATGCAATACTCGAGGGATTTTCACAGGAAACTTGAAGCAAGGAAGAGATAATGACAGGCAGCTTTACAAAAACTGTTATACCGGTGTGTTTGTGTGTGATAGGAGTACATCATTTTTGTGCTTAAAGCTTTCGTTTATCTAAAACAAGCTGTCCCAACACTGTCTTCTGAATAAGGTTATCATTTTTCTTTCCTTTGAAATGCGATCTAAACCACATCCACACTTTGTATACTTGTACTCACACACATCTTCCTGTTCACTGGTACATTTATCTCCTGTACCATGATCAAAGGAACTTGGAAGGGACAGTTTCATTATCACTATTCCTTTTAAAAGTTTCTTGTTTTTGGCATGTCTCTCGCCAACCAGATTTTAATATGATTTTGCTTAATAATCATTCCAAAATAAACCAATAAATAAAAGCTACTGATAATCTGATTGAGAATTCACTGAACTTACAGAATGACTAGGAAAAATGAAGCTTTTAACTATTTGAATGATAACATTTTTAATTAGAATCTTTTTAGTCCTTTAATAATTTTCAAGTTCTCTTCCTCACCCTCCAAAAGGGTTATCCTTGGAGATACATATATGTACATCTATATATCCATATATATATTTTGGTACTGGAGATTTAGCTGAGGGGCATTCTAACACTGAGTTATAACCCCATTTTTTTTAAAAAAAAATTTGAGGTAGGTTTTTGCTAAATTGTCTAGGTTGGCCTCAATATTGTGATCCTTCTGCCTCTGCCTTCCTGGTTGCTGGGATCACCAGTATATACTGTCATGGACTGACTTGTATATTTTGTTTTGCTGCTGCTACTATAAATGGAATCTCCTCTTTTCTCATACTCTCTAACTAGTTAATGTCCCTAACCAGGTACTTCCTGAATTCAACCACCATACAAATCCAGCACTTAAAGACAACATAAAACACAGTCAAGACACTGTGTGGGAAGATCGATTAGAGAGACTTGCTTGTTTGGTATGAGGGGAGAAAGGGCTTTTTAGAGGACTAAAAACTCTCATCATTAACAGTTGCACAAACACATTAACTCTGGGAAAAGAAGACATGTAGGTGGCTGACTTTCATTCTGAGGTACAGAGATGATTGTATAATGATTTATTATTTCAAATGGCATGGCAAGACTAAGATTTTTCGTTCCTAGTTTGCTAAGCATTCTCTCATAAAAGCCTTTAAAATCTCTGAAACTTTCTTACAGTATATGTATTCTGTATTTTCATACAGAATAAATATGTATTCTATATATATTCCTACTTTTTGTTTCCCCCTTGGGTCTGGAGACTGAACCCAGGGCCCTTTTACTACTGAGCTATCTCCCCAGTCCTTTTTGTTTTTTTATTTTGAGACAGGGTCTCATTAATTTGTACAGCCTGGCCTAGAACTTGGGATCCTTCTGCCTCAACCTCCCAAAGTGACTGGGATAATAGTTGTACGCCTGACCACACCAGGCTGTTACCTTTTTTCTTTTCTTTTCTTTGACTGTTATTGTTGATACTTGTTTCCCAAAAGTTTCAATGTTTCTTCCAAATTTAGAAGCAATCATTTTTTAAGTGTGCCAATGGCTTCACAGCTCTGACCCACTTGTGTTACAAGAAAGCTCAGGCCTGCTCTCCCCTTGTATTTGAAATAGTCAATCAATAGGGTGCCAGTAGTTCTCCTGCCAACACTTTCTGCAGGGAAGCTCTGCAGCATCCTTGACTGGATCCTGAGCAGGAATGCTCTAAAACACCACCTTTAAAGGATTTTTTTTTTTAAATTCAGCATTTACCACTACTCATGATCAGATAGCTATTGTTTGTAGGATTATTTGGTTAACACCTATCCTGCCACTCAACTCTACAATCTGTGACCGTAAAAAATGTCTGTTTGCTAAGTGTTTTATGTCTGGTGCTTAATTAACACGGTGGTTGAAAACAAGTATTTGTTGAATACATGAGAAATTTACATTATTGGGGAAAACTACACAGTTAAGCAAGAAAGGTCCACACAAATCTATTTTCCCTAAATATTTTCGCTGCCTCCCTGAAGTAAATTGCCCTCCATTCTATCAAGCAACACATCTCCCCTGCCTCCCAGGTCATGTCTGAGAGACTACACATGCTGGAGAGGAAGGGGAGTGTCCCTCACCTGCTCAGGTCTTACCAGTTTGATCAGCTCCCCTTTCCTGTTATCTGCATTCTTTTACACATCATTGGCCACTCTGTGCCCGGACAGGGCCCTGGTTTTCTGATTTGATAATACAGTGGGCACAGACTGAAGTGGCACTTCTCCATGGCACCACAGGACAGCACACCCCAGCTGCTGCTATGCATCTTTACCCGTTGTTGTCCCTGAAGTGTGTGAGATGTGCTTTATCCTTAACCCTGGCTCATCAGCCACAAGGTTCATCTGTCACATGACCAAGACTTGGTTGAAGCATAAACGTGTCCCTATGAGCTAGACTAGTCAAATCAAGGACATTATGCTTATAAAAACCAAATTCCTACAGGTACAGAAAACATTCTCTAGTGGCTACAATTTTTTAATAAAACTGCATTTCTGACTATTGGAAATATGAGTTTCTAACAGGTTTTAATTTCTATAAATAGGTGAATGGACTTAATAATTAAATCTAAGGGACAGAATTACCAGCAATGACTATACTTACAAAGCTTTAGTATTAACTGTAAAAACAATAAATACAAAAGTATTCTGGGCCTCTGTTAACTCTGGAAAGGAACAAGGAAATGACTACACTACACACGCATATCTACGCTGTCTGGCAGAGAGTGAAAGAGCTGTTGAACAAGACTGTGAGGTGGGGAGCCTTGCCACCTTGGCTTTGTTTTAACTGTGATTTTGAGTCTCCCCACACAGTCTTTTGCCACTTACTCCACAAGTATCCAGTGAACGCTCATCCAGTTACTGTACTAGATACCAGACAGACACAGTTGCTCTCCCAGATCTCAGAGTTGAGAAGGGGAGTTAAATGCGTGAGTATCTAACGGAAACCTAAATGCACAGTACTAAATGAAAACAGCCAATCTTAAAAGTCACATCCTGTGTGATTCTACCTCTGTGATGTTCTGGAAAATCCAAAACTGTAGAGATAATAAAAAGAGCAGCAGTTGCTAGTGGTTAAGGGAGAGGAAGGGATGGGTAGGCAGAGCAGATTTTTCCTGCAGTAAAAATACACCACAATATACTCCATCATGGAGGATACAAATCACACATTTCTCCAAACCTGCAAAACTATGAACCCAAGATAGAACCTCAATGGGCTGGAGCGGTGGCTCAGCGGTTTTGGCACTTGCCTGGCAAGCACGAGGACCCGGGTTCAAACCCCAGCACCACGTACACAACTAAGTGTTGGAGCAACTAAGGCCATGTGAAAAACTAAATAAAGTTGTAAAAAAAAAAAAAAAGAAAGAACCTCAATGTAAACTATGGAATTATCTGGGTGATAACAATGTGTCAAAGCAAGTTCATCAATTGTAACAAATGCACCATCCTGTGAGGGATGGCCACAATTGGCAAAGAACACACCAGAAAGAGCAAGGAGAACTCTGCACAGTCTTAATTTTGCTGTGAATCTTAAACTGATTATAAAAAATAAATTCTTTAAAAAAAACTATCAGTTACAAGCTGTGATAAATATTAAGGATAATTAAGTGCTTCAAGGATTCCAAGAAGGGGACCTTGATAGGAATGAGGGTGGAAGAAAACTGTCATAGGTCCTTGAAAGTGCTATTTTGAGAGCACAATAAAAAGTACACAATTATTTAACACTTGCGGGGAAGGGACAAGACATACGGCACAACTGCTATCAATCTCTGGGGTGTGTGCAAATACTGCAACGCTGACACCTCTGGCATTCTTAAAAAGCAAAAGCCACAACAGCAACGGGACTGCGTGTAGCGCGGGAGCTGGCTGGAGATGGCGCCCTGCCCTCTCTGCTGCACCTACAAGTGCAGCGCTTGACAGCGAGGAGAGGACTTTTGCTCAGACTCATTACATGTGCTATTGTCCTGACAGTGCTCAGGATGGAGCACTGCCTAATCTTCTCTCCTGTCTTACAAGGCAGAGAGTACTTTCTAAATAAGGCCCTCTTAGGAACTTAAGGGACTGGCAGACGGGGGCTATGGCCATTGTCAACACAAAGAAACACAGCGAGGAATCAAAAGTTGAAGGCAGGAAGTAGCAGTTCTTACCTTTGGATCATCTCCAAACTGGCCAAACTGTACATCATTTAATAAACTTCGAGCTGTTTTGATGATATCTTTACATTTTTTGGGTGTTTCTTCAACTTTCCCAGCCAAAAAGAGACAACAAGCTCCTGTCACCTAAAAGGGAGACAAAAGCTCTTGATTTTTATTAGCAAAGGTCTCACAGGGACAGATGCAAGGATTTCTGACCTTCGCAATAAATCAATCCCTCTCATTCTCCTACCTTGCTCTTTGTCATTCATGCTGGATACTTTAAAAATTTAAAGGAAATCTTATACATCTGAAAGAAAACTAGCTTTGTAAATTATTTAAAATTTAACTTTCTTAGGGCTGAGGGTTTAGTTCAGTGGTAGACTCTGCCTAGCAAGCTCTGGGTTTAATCCCTAGCACTCAGGGAGGGAGAATATATTTTTTAAAAAAGAGTAAGATTTAATTTTCTTAACAAAATTGTCACATAAACAAAGAGAATACCAAAAAGAAAAAAAAATCAAAGAAATTTAATTTCCTTTTCATATTCTAATTTGAAAGATAACAACTTCTTGAACAGTAAGCTTTGTTCTAGAAAAAGACTGAAAAGAACTTTCACAGTGCATGTCCTGGAGATCCATCTCTGTACCACTACCTATACCTTCTTTAAGTGTGTGTGCAACCCCAGAGTGACATGCTGAAACTGACTGCCAATGTGGTAGTACCTGGAGGTGGGATTTTACTGTTCTTCCTTCCATCAGGAAGAGCACAGCAAGAAGGTGCTCTTTATGAAGAGTGGGCTCTTATCCATGAATCTACCTGCACCTCAATTCTGGATTCCCACACATCAGAACTGTGAGAAGAAAGTTTGTTTTTTTACAGATGATCCAGTCTACGATGATTTTGTTATAGCAGCTCAAAAGGAGCAAGACACTGTCCCTCCTTTTCCCTTAACTCGACTACAGTCCCTGTATCACTGAGGTCTGAATTGCTCTCTCTCTTGCCCCATTCCTATCCTACATGCTGCGTTCTTCACACCATCCTGATTACACTGGATGTCAGACACTCTGCCAGGGGACAAAACTCATCTTGACACTGTCTGTCACCTTTAAGAAACCCATAAACTAGTGAGGAAGACAAATTGAGGCAAAATCTTAACAAGAAGAAAAAAAATCCCAACAAAATGACCCTCCTTTTAAGTTTAATTCTGTCACCTTCATTTTAATCACTTCGCTGTTTACCTGCTAAACTCAAATGCCCCTAGTCTGGCATTCAAGAATCTCCATGGTCTGTGTATGTTCCCATGCAGGGTCTCATTGTTCCTTTCCTGACAAACGGAGGTCCCACTGGGCTGTCATTGTGCTGCTGGTGCCTCCCCAGCATCTGCTAAGCTACTTTGTTGGACTGCTGTCCTGGCACATCTACACACACCCACTACACATTCAAGACTTAGCTTAAACTGCTGGCACCTCTTCCCTTGCACATTCCCTAATCCCTAAAGTATATAATTAATCTCTCTTGAATGCTGCTGCCCTCCATGGATACCTCTCCTATAGCCTCACTTAAGTCCATATTTATCTCAGGAAAGATTACAAGGAAGTACACTTTCATACAAAGTGCGACATGACCATGGTCCATACTGACCTAAGTAAAAAAAGATTTGACCATGATTAACTGAAAAATAGAAAGTTCAAGCTTGTTTTTATATAGTATCTACCAGATAAAATCAACCCTTTCTGGAAAAATAAAAAGAGAAACCACAATCAGCTCACCAAAATGAATGAATGTGTTGGAGAGTCAAGACAAAATTCAAACACTTACATATCTTGGGAACTGCTTGAAGGAATGAAACATATAGAAGCGATGAAAATAAATTATTCCAGTTGCCAGGGTGTCATAATGTCTGTTGTTCTAGTTAAGGACTTTAGTGAATAACATATAGGTTATGTTCTTAGTTATACATGGAAAGACAATAAAGACAGACAACAAAATCAGTGGCAAACAATAGCACTGGCAAAGCAAACAGATGGGAATCTGAGGAGTGTGAGCCAAACCTTTCTTATCCCGGTACCCTGATCTAAGAAGCATCATGCCATTAACAAGCCTTAAGATGCACTTCAGCTGTGAGCTTAATTTGAGCTAGTTTTCCTCCTGGGGACCACTTGCTCAGTGGCTAAGTCCACACATTTAAATGATAAACCAGAAACAAAAAACCCTCTGGAGGGCCAGGCAACCAGAAAAACATTCAAACAACAAAGATATTTAAGAATTATCCTAAAACAAAGAAATGACTATATTTTGTTTACAGTATATAATTTTTTTTTTTTAATTTTTGAATCCAGGGGCATTTAACCACTGAGCCACATCCCCAGCTTGTTTTTTTTTTTTTTTTTGAAATTTTGAGACAGGGTCTTGCTAAATTGCTGAGACCAGCTTTGACCTTGCAATCTTCTCTTCCTGCCTCAGGGACCCAAGCTGCTGGGATTACAGGTGCGTGCCACTACACCCAGCTAATTTAATTCTTGCTGCTGCTGGGGAACCTATCTACAACAGATTCCAAGGAAAATTAGGATACAGCCCCAAACGTGTGCCCACATCAAAGATGAACCGAGCCCCCTCTCGGCGGTATCGGGCCTCAGTGGCTGGATCAAGTCCTTCAAGTTGTGAGGGAGTATGAGCCAAGTCTTTCTTATCCCAGTACCAACATGGTTTTGTGTGGTCCAGGTTTGCTGACGTTACTGAAGGGCTTGAATTTTCTTTATTCTCCTTCATTTATTGGATAGACTTGTTTGGTTTTTTTTTTTTTCTTTTTTTCCAAAAGGTTATCTGAAAACTGTTAGAATCCTAAGAGGAAGGGGAGAAAAAAAAGATACAAAGTTAAAAAGGCTAAGAAAATAGACTGGAGGAGTGGTTCAGTGGTTATGGCGCTTGCCTGGCACATGAGAGGAGATGGGTTCGAACCCCAGCACCATATACACAATGAAGTGTTGGAACAATGAAAACCACATGAGAAACTAAATAAAACTGATTCTCTCTCTCTCTCTCACTGTTCCTCACTTAAAAAAAAAAACAAACACCAAAAAACAAAAAAATCTAAGAAAAAACTTACGAAGCTGAATAAAAAGTGAAAATAAAACAAATGCTTAAAATATATACACATACATTCCAATTCTTTTCACCTAGAAAGAAGTAGTGACCTTCTCATAATTAGCGACAATTTAGTACTCAAATTTCAGTTTTTCAAAACCATTATCCTCTAGAGGAAGCAGGATGCTTTCTACTCTGGGATGTGTGACTGGGGTTGTGGTTACTTAGGATGTAATCAGGCAGCTTACCAGGCAGGACACAGGAGCCATCACCAAGTATGATCACTGGATACATTTAATGCAATTTGAATATTAAGAAAAAATATCAGTAGCTGACTATAAAATAGTGAATAAACCCAAGTCCATAATAACATGTGTGTGTATAAAAGCTTAACCTAAATCCAAACAAACCTATAGACCTAACTTCCAGTGTAGAGTAAATACTGGGGTAGAACCAGTGAAACGGCACAAGGAAAACTACTAATCATGTCCAGACGGTGGGACAAGAAAACTGACTTGGTCAGTGGTTACTGCACTTACCCCGCATGCCCGACTACGGAAGTTTGAACCCCAGCACCACGTATACAACGAAGTCTCCGAGCAACTAAAGCCACATGAAAAACTAAATAAAATTGCCCCCCCCCACTGTCCCTCTCTCTTAAAAAAAAAAAAAAAGAAAAAGAAAACTGACTTGGTCTCTTCAAAAAAGACAATGTTGCAGGCCTGTAATCAAAGTGACTTGGGAGGCCGAGGAATGATGATCACAAGTTTGAGGCCAACCTCAGCAATTTAAGAGTCTGTGAATATAAAATAAAAACGCCAGGCATATAGCTCAATGGTAGAGTGCCTCTGGTTCCATTCCTAGTACTACACACATACACAAAAGTCAATCTCATGAAAAAAGCAAAAAAGATGGGAAAGAGGAACCTCCCTAGATTTAAAAGTGAAAAGGCCAAAGCAAAAACTCGTAACAACTGAATGCAAAGTGAGCCTTGATTCAAGCTTGTTTTGCTTTTTAAAATATGGACAGCATATTAAAGGATAATAAGGGAATTACTGTGATTTTCTTAGGCATAATAATATTATCACATAGGAACATAACAGTGTTCTTAGTAGATGCAGGCTGAAGTATTTCACATGAAGTGTCCCGATGTCTAAAACTTACTTTCAAAAGGTTTGGTTAAAACACAATCACACAGGGGCTGGAGCAGTGGCTCGAGGGTTACAGTGCTTGCCCAGCATCTCAAGTATGTGAGTTCAAACCCCAGCAACACGTACACAATGAAGTCTTGGAGCAATGAAAGCCACTTGAAAAACTAAATAAAAAACTGTTTCTCTTTCTCTCACTGTCCCTCTTAACAAAACAAAACAAAACACCACTGCAGAAGTGGCAAAACGTTAACATGTGTCTAGTCCAGATCATGGGTAAACGAGTAATCCCAGTACTACTCCTTAATGTAATGTAAAATTAGGGGAAAAAATCAGATAAGACTCTTTAAGGGACCAGAAGAGCTCTTTACTTCTTTACCTCCACTAACCCATATCCCTCAATAGCTGAGGAATATTTGCTCATGTGTAGGTATGGTTTTATAAACTAAAACAAAAAGGAAATGGACTATATGAGTGGTTGATCAATTTTTGCAAAGTAAACACATCTGTGTGACAACATTCAGTTGAGAATCAGAATATTGCCAACCTCCCAGATGTCCCAGGAGTCCTTCTTCTACTCCTCCTCACTAACCCATCCCCCCAGATAGCTATCTGAACCTTTATCCTTTATTCCCACCAACTAGTTTCACCTTTTTTTTTTTAAGACAGCGGGACAGTGAGAGAATTAATTTTATTGTTTTTCATGTGGCTTTTGTTGCTTCAACACTTTGTTATGTATGTGGTGCTGGGGTTCGAACCTGGGTCCTCATGCATGCCAGGCAAGTACCAAAAACACTGAGCTACCTCCATCACCTCTTGTTGAAGAACATGTGCAATGATATGGTAACCCTGCTTTATGTCCATTGTCTTTTGTTGATACTGTTTGTGGGATTCACCCCTGCTGGTGCATAAAGCAAGATTTGTTCACTCTTCTCACTGCAGAACAGTGGTTCTCAAGGACACCTGAAAATGGCTTAAGACATGTGTTGTAACTGGGGGGCTGCTGCTGGCACTGAGACAGAGCAGCTGAGAACACACCTGAAGATACACAACAAAGAACAGAACCACCCCCTTCAACAAGTAATTCAAGTAATTATCTAGTTCAATACAGCAATAGTGCAAAGTTGAGAAAGTGCTGTAGAGTATTTTATTCTATGGATACAGCACAATTTGTCCATCCATTTTACAGTGGATGAACAGTCGAAAGGTTTTTATTTTTTTATATTAATAGTCTTGTGCATTCTTGTAGAACAGAAGGCACCTGGCCAGTTGGCTAAAGGAATCAACATCTAAGCACATTTGTAATTCATTTATGGTACACCAGCTGGGAACTTGCTACTCCAAGATTCATTAGCCTAATAGTTCTCTCTGGACTTATGCAGATATTTGCTTAGCACTTACTATAGAGCCAGGCCTCAACAGCACAGTAGGGAACAATATAAACAAGGTCTTTGCCCCACAGGAAGCTTGCATTCTTGTGGGAGAGGCAAAGAGAAACAAAATGTGAAGACAAAAAAGAACTGGTTTTGCTGAGGGAAGAAAAGAAGAATCTGGTTCTACAAATATTAGGTTTCAAGAACTTGAAAGATAATTGTATGGAAATATCTATCAGACAAATGGGTCTGTTGAAATCTAGAAAGATTACATCTACTTAGGATATGTCTACATAAATGTAGCAACTGTAAAGTCATGGCAAAGGATAGAGGGATGGAGAGAGGGAAAAAAAGGTCTGGGAACAGAAATCTGATGATCTGGTCTGAAGAATCACCAGATGAGAAAGGGAAGAAACGCTTAAAGAAATCTGCATGCTTAATTGCACCAGAAACCAAAAGATATCAACTTTAAATCAGGTGGTAGCCAATAGCGACAAATGCTAAAAAATAAATAAGGGACAATAAATTAAGGAAAGGTTACTCCAACTGGTGAGTAGTTATTAGGGACATTGAAAATTTATTGTGATGGCTGCATAACTTTGAATATACTAAAAATCACTGACATATGCTTTGAACAGGTGATTCTATATACTGTGTGAATGACAACTCAAAAAAGTGGATATACACATAAAGGAAAACATTTTCAGAGTACAGTGGGGCAGAAGGAAATCTATACAGGGTTTTAAGGAACGAACAGTATATGAAACATTTTCTTCCAGGTACCTCCTGCTCAAAGAAGTGACAGGTTGAAAGAGTAGAAGGCAAGTTCTTGTCCACCACCCTAGTATAAAAGAAAACAAAAGCTGTATGCAGCCAAAAGGAAAAGAATCACTGAAGGAGGCTGAACAAACCTTAGGGAAGGGGTTAACTGACAAGAGATACTAAAAAGCATAGAAAATATGAGAAAGGAAGCTCTTACTCTAAAAAGGCAAGGACAAGATGAGAGATGTAACAAGAAATACTTTAAGAGGAAGGAAGTAACTCCTAAAAGAGGACCTCAGAGTACCTCCATTTTTTTTGAGAAGCAGAGTGTCCTACATCTGCTGAGAGCAAAGGGACAAAAAGGGGAAAAAGGTTAGGATAACTCCCTGTGGAGGACACAGGGATGGAAAGAACCTTGGTTCACAAGTGGATACATCACAAATACATTGAAGACAGTTTTACTGTGCTGTTATTGGCCAAACTCCATGCTAGTGTAAGTCCCCTTTAGACTCTGGGGGCAGAACAAACAATCCAAGAAATCAATATACACAAACAGAATAGTAACAGTCTTCCAAATCATCCATCTTCCTGAAAAGGAGCTTGCCTCTATTCTATAACCCCTTTCTCTATCACTCTTCAATTATTTTTTCAAAGTCCTTAAGTTATAAATTTTCTTTTCTTTTCTTTTTTTTTTTAAAGAGAGAGGGACAGTGAGAGAGAGAGAGAGATAAAAAGAGAATCAATTTTAGTTTTTCATGGGGCCTTCATTGCTGCAAAACTTCGTTGTGTACATGGTGCTGGGGTTTGAACTGGCGTACTTGCACATGCCAGGCAAGCATCGCAACTGCTGAGCCACCACCCCAGCCAGTAAATTTTCTTATTAGCAGTGATTACTGTGAAAATCACTGAGGTTTATGAGCTCCACAGAAATGAAAAATCTTTCAAGCAACATGTTAAGGTGTTTTAGCAACATCTTTCAGTAGCGTGTTTTAGATATATCATTTTACACGATGAAAGATAGAAATGGATTTTCAACATTCAGAATCACGGAAACAATAGTAATGGTCACCACACAAGTCTCTTACCCAGTAAGTTAGTTCTCTCCTAATAGCAGTATTAAACCGTGGGACGTTAGTTCAGAAAGCAGCCCTTGGCAATGGTGAATATCAGTAACTGGTATTCACATAATTCTTATATGAATCTTCAGATTGATTTTTATGTGTTCATCTCCTAGATTTGCTACATAGATGGCACAAAATAATGAATGAAATCTACCTTCTGCAAACTCTGCAATTCCACCTAGGTTCTTGTCTTTCAAATACGCAAAGACAATTTCCACATTCCTTTCTCTTCTCCAGAGTAAAGAAATCTATAATTTTTTCAAGATGGATTTTAGAGTTTAGTGTTAATATTTAGATTCCCCCTAAATAGTAACTAAAACAGAAAAAAAATACACTTTATATGATCTTCCCAGCATATGGGGGAAGGCTAGTAAATTCAGTAACATGTCCATCCTGTGTCTACCGAGTTGCAGCATGTCTGCAAACTATGTTTTGTTATCCTCACAATTTATCACTGAGAAAATGGAACCAATGAAAACAAAGGAACATGAAACAACCGGTCAGCAAATGGTAGAGGCACAATTTGTCTTATTTCAGACTAAGACACTGCCTTCCCTCAATCTAGACACTATTTTGTTTCTATAAAAGAAATACTACATCTTAGAACCATTTTTATCAAGACAGGTCTTCCTCATCTTAAACACATACAACTAAATTTTTGAAAATTATTCACTTTAGTAAATTTATACTGTTAGTTTTGATCTATTATTTCAGCCTTTAAGAACTCTGAATGTCATCTAACATGCTGCGTACTTACCATTTCATAGTTTGATTGGATTGATTAACTTGAGAATAATGCGTCTTACATATTTAGTTAGTAATTAAAAAGTGCCCATTATTAAAAAGGGCAAAACCGAAGCCCCATAGTGTCTCTCTAAAGACTCCCCTATTCGAGGCTAATATAACTCACTTATCAACATTTCGGGTTTAGTGATTTGAATAGATGTACATTTACTTTTTGTGTCTACCAGGAGAGATTAGGTTTAGTGTTTTAATGAAACTGAAAATGGACTAATGTCCAGCAATCTTTCCATTTATCAACAGCCAATAATTTTGTAACAAAAGGAAATATGATTTGTGTCACCTGGCTTTTTCTTATTGAAGCTCTGTTGGCTTAAAGGAATCAGTTCTCCTTTCCCAAGTACTAATAAATCCTTTTTTTTTGCCCTCAACAATTTCCTAACACAGTTCTTTCATAAATCCTTGTACCAAATCATCTAATTGCTCTCTATGAAAACAGAAACATGCCAGACTCCAGCCTTCTATCATTAACTACACCTTTAGGATTCCTCAAAGGCTATGAACAATGATTTTACAATCTTACATTCAATTACTGTGGTATATAATTTATCTGACTTGAGGAATACGATTTAATCCAATTATATATTCTTTATACTCCTTTCAATTACTTTGAATTAAACCCCCCCCCCTTTTCTTTAAGAGGGATAGTGAGAGAGAGTTGTTTCTTGTGGCCTTCCTTGCTCTGACACTTCGTTGTGCATGTGGTGCTGGGGTTTGAATTCCATACTGGCGCATGCCAGGCAAGCTCTATAACTGCTGAGCCACGGCTCCAACACCTATTGTTTTGTTCTTGACCCAATTTTACATAAAACAAGCAGAAAACATTTTCCTTCTTTTTTTGAAGTCCCTCAATGACTTCAGTGCTTTCACATGTAAATTCCTAAAATGAACTTGCACATTTTATAAGCCAAAACGACATACAAATTTTTTTTATGATATTCAATTTTAGAAATGGTATTTAAAAATTTAAGAACCTCAACAACAATTAGCATGCTTCTTTTTTGCTTGTTGCAAACTACAGTTTCAAAACGGAACAAATGTTAAATATGATTTTTGCTATCATCAACTATTATGCCTAGATAAGACCTCACAATATAACTAAAATGAGAGAAAAGGGGGGAGAATTCCTAAAATTAGATGACAATGATAGTTACTAGGGGAAAAGAAAACAAAATAACAACCCATAGTCCCGGATAATCATCACACTTATAGTTGAGACGCTAACAAGCAAGCACCTTAGGAGCACTAACAATTTTAACCAATATGTCCATCAACACCACTGCACCATCATCCATTCGTTCTTCCATTCCGCAAAATGGTGGATTACACCTGAGTGTTCCGGGGTGCGGGGGAGCGAAAGCTCCACGCTTTCAGGCTAGCTTCACAGCAGCTTTGACTGCGCGTCTGCGACCGCTAGGCACTGTGCTGGAGATGCGTAAAAAGTGATACACATTGAGAACACCAACTCTGTCTTTAGAAAACCACAAGGCCGGCCTCGAGTGCCCGCTCTCAGCAGGCGTTCCTCACCTCGGATGACTTGGCGAAAGCGCCGTTTAATTTGCAATCCAAACCTGGGCACCTACAGGTTTAGTAGGGGTATTTAGGCGGACGCCTCAGCTTTCTCTGGGGGCATCTCCTCTTCCAATAACAAGCCAAACCAACCCCCGGGAGAAGGTGTCGGCGAAGACGAGCTCATCGCGGAAGTGCCTCCTCCACTCCTAATCCCACGCTCGCTCCCGGGCTCCGCCGACTCCCAAGTCGGAGCGCCGCAGACGTGGAGCGATCTGCGAGGTCGCACACCTAACCAACACCGTGCAGCAGCGGTGGGCGCTCTGCGGCCCGAGCGTGGAAGAATCCTACCCCCCGCCGCTACAAAATCCCCCAGTTCCTACCGCGCGCCAGTGCAGCTCCGCTACCACTTCCGGGCTCCGCCAGACCTCCCGCGCCGCCCCTGCGCCTCAGACCCTTTCCCGAAGCCAACCCCCCAGCCCCGCGTCGCCCGCTAAATTCAACGTGCACCGGGGGCTAGCTGAGGGGGGCGCAATCCCGGAGGCGAGACTCCGCCAGCGGACCCCGGCAGTTGGCCATACCCCACTTGGACCTCCCGGTTCATGGGAGGTGGGCGGCGCTGCCCGCGGTCTACGGATTACTCACCCCTCGCCTCAGGCAAGCCCCTTAGCGACGTCTCTCCTTGCAGACTGCGGCCATCTTGGATGTGGAATGTCGGGGAATACGTCATCACGCTGCGTCTCGCGACGAAAAACAAACGACCGGAGGGCGGCGAGCGTCAGGTGCCCGTCAGCCAATCAGAAGAAAGTAGAGCTCTCTAAAGCGGAACTAGCAGCCAGGCCCCTCCCCTCTCGCTGGGTGGATCAGTAGCTGCTGCGTGCAGAAGGAGGAGCCAGTCAAAGGGTCCATCTCATAGGCCCCGCCCCCGCGGCGAAAGGGAATTTGGAGGCAACCGAACCTGCTAACGGAACTTGGGCGCGGAGGCGGGGCCCAGGGTGCCGTTGCCCAATCAGAGCTCGGACATGGACAAAGTCCAGCCAATTGTGGGTTCGGGGCCCGCAGAGACCGGGTCCCTCGCTCTCGCCTCCGGAGCCTCCCGCCCAATGGCTGGGCCGGACCCCGAACGGAGCGGCGGCTGGGCAGCGGGGCGGGGCTGCGCCCAGGCGTGCGAGGCGATGAGCCAATGAGCGACCGCGGCGGCGGCCCGGGGGCGGGCTCGGGGGCGGGCGGAGCCGGGTTGGGCCGCGGTGGCGGGGCCGTCTCAGGCCGCCGTCCCGCCCCTCCCGTCCGGCCGCCGCCGCCGCGGCCTGGGGGTTGGTTGAGGCGGACGGTGGGGTCTGGACCCGGCTGTGGCGCTGCCGCTGCGCGAAAGGAGCGGACAGGTGAGCACCGGCGGCAGCCTCCAGCGCGCGGCCCGCGGGCTGCGGGACCATCGCGCTGCCGCCCCCGGGCCCCGCGAGGCCGCCCCTCGGTCGGCCCCTGCCCCGGCCAGCCGCTCCCGGCCGCGGTGGGCGAGTGCGTGCGCTGGGCCAGGCACCGAGGACCCGCGGTCCGGAGGGCCACTCGGCCTCTGTCCTGCCGGGCCTGTCGGGGCGGAGGCGCCGATGCGGCGGTCCGCGCCCCCCTGGTCCCGGGGCGGTGGCAGGTGCAGGGGAGTCCCCCGCGCCGCTCTCTTGTCCCCGGCCCCTCGGCGCCACCCTCGCGTGGGGCCTGGGCCCCTCTCGCGCGCAGGTCTCTGGGCTCCGCGTGCGCCTGGGTTGCGCTCTCATTTCCTTCCTCCCTCTGGTCTCCTGGCTGCCTGGGGAGACGTGGTGTGGTTTTAATGCTCCTCTGCCTCCAAACCTCAGGTGCCCACCGGGGTGCCTGGGGACGAGGGTCTGCGCCTCTCCCTTCACTGCCCAGTTATAAAGACAGTCGTAGAAAATAGGTCATCTATCTTCCCACGCGCCCCTGGCCGCGGTCCATACGCGCAGTGCCCTACTAGGGAGAAGAATTCGGTGCTTTAGAGTTTGTCATTCCGGTTTTAAACTCTTCCTCCTCGTGGCTCCAGCCTAGCGATGCAACTCTACCAATTCCTCCGTTTCCACTCGGGGAGAAGGAGCCTGTCAGTGACGTGCGCCACTTGCTGCGGGGCCTCTCCTCCACCACGTCGTGTCCAGAGGAGGACATTGAGGTGTTTCGGAAGTATGCATGCGTCCAGAATCACTCAGGGTTTATTGTTTTGCTTTTCTAAATGGAAGAGGTGACTTTTCAAAAGCAAAAATACTTTTAGAATATGTTGACAGATTAATTTTGCCTTTTCAGAAACGACTTAATGGGATTTTAAAGCTGAATTAAACTGTAACCGTCTTGGACAGCTGTTTAAATGAATATACTCGGAGAACATAGTAAAATAAAAGTAGCTTTTCTCTCCATCCTTGAAAATTGCCAGGACTAACCTGAACCATGATCTGCAGTGTTGATATGGGCTACCGTTCTTGGAGTCTCACCTTACCAAATTAGTCTCAGAAGCTGCTATGATTGATATTTTGGTGAGATTCCAACAATTTAGGAATGAGTATTTCACTGGCTTAAGAAAGTAGTTTGCAAAGTGCAGTGCCCAAACAGCTACAGAACAGCGTCTTTATAGGAGTCCCAGATAGGCTTGGGCTCTGATCCTTTTGCTCCCTTTTCCCTGTTTGCCTTCCTTTCTGTGTATTTAAGGTTTTAAGTTAATATCTGAAGTGGAATCCTGGTCTGAACAGTGTGAAGTGGTTGCCGCTTTCCCTTTCTCTTCCAGTATGCTATCTGTGCGTTTTTTGGGGGGATAGGTGCAGTGTTGAACTTGAAGATTAAACATTTATGCATGTATGTGCAGCAGGGATGACAGTTTCTGTTCTTTCTCTGTCCATAAGAGTGCAACGAAATTATCACCAACAAAATAATGTTATTGAGCTGCTCTTCCAGATTGTGGACATTTAGGCCACATTCAGTAATGATTAAAACTTTGCTTTAGGGGCAGGACCCACAGCTCAGCAGTTGTAGTGCTTCCCTGGCATGCGCAGGAAACTGGGTTTGAACCCCAGCACCACATGCAAGCTGAGTGTTGGAGAAACAAAAACCAGATGAGAAAATAGATAAAATTGATTGTCTCCCTTTCTCTCTTTAAAAAAACAAAACAAAACAAAAAAACCCCACTTTACTTCAGATAATGAGAAAAATGTGAAGGTTGGACTCAAATATTTTTCTGTTCAAAAGTTCAGTCACTAGATGACCATTTTGTTTTGAGAACTTTGGTGCAGTCATACAACCTCCTAAAAACGTTATGCTGTCATGCCCAGAATGGCAAAGGTGGCAGTGCTAGGGAAAACGTCAATACCAGCACAGCAGGGCCTTGCTTGTAGTAGTAGATAATCTTGGCATTCAGCGAAACCCAGGTGCAGTCCTGTGTATTTGGTTCCAGGACACCCCCTGCCCCACCCCCAGCCCCCATAACCATACTCAGGGATGTTCAAGTCCCTTAGGTAAAATGGTGGAGTACATCATCCCATAAACTGAGTCATTTGTAGATTACTTATAATATCTGATACAGTGTTAATACCATGTCAGTAATTGTTATGCTGTATTGCTTAGGGAATGATAGGAAAAAAGTCAGTAGCGTTCAGTACAGATGATGCATTTCTTTCCAAATCTTTTTGATCCACAGTTGGTTGGCTCTGGATTTGGTACCCAAGGATGAGGTTGGGGGTGTGTGACTGCGCACAATATGTGCCCTGTGGAATTTTAGAAGAAATGTGAGTAAAAATACTATCACCAAGTCAGAGTTACCCTGAATGCTTTTTGACTGGGTGTCAGTTTAGTTTGAGACTTTTCAAGCCTCTTAAATGTTTGAATTACATAGTCTCCTTTTTACTTTCAGTAACTGAAGTAGCTGTTAGAAATGTAACCAATAACACTGTATCTTTGTTGTGTATGGTTTGATGAATGTGTTCCACTGGGAGTTTTGTTTTGTTTTTGAGGGAAAGAGAGCCATTTTTTATTTTTAATCTGGTTCTGGTTTCTCCAACACCCAGTTGTGTACATGGTGTTGGGGTTCAAACTCCTGTCCTTGTGTATGCCATGGAAGTGCTCCAACCTCTGAGCCACTGCCCCACCTCCACTGGGAGATTTTTTATCTTTAGATACAGTGCTTGGTGTTTCTCTTGGGGTTGGGAGGTTTCTAGTAAATCTGTTTCCTCTCTCTGGACCAGAGTACTGGGGATGGAATCATGGTAGTGTTGCCCCAAAGAGGAAAATGAACCATTAATGTGACATTAAATCGTTTTAATGTTACTTTGGGAGCTGCTTGTTGCTAGTTATTTGCTTTCTTAATTAGTTTATATTTTCACCTTTATATTTGAGCTGATTTTTTGTTAGTGAAAAATACTTTGATTGGCTGTGCATCTTTTTTTCTCTTCCTACAGTCACAGAAGTTTTTATCTGAAATATCAGTTCACTCTGGGTCATATTTAAGCAGTTAGGAGTCTTAGACTAAGGATTCCTCACTTAAAATTTTTCTACAATTTTCACTTTTGTGGAATTTATAGGTGTACCTTGCTTGTCAGATTGAATTGTTATGCATTGTTTCCTTTTATCAGTTCATTTTTCCTACTTGTAAGATTGGAGATATTCATTATTTTGATATGAAAAAGCAATTGATTTTATGTTTACTCTTGGTTAAAATAAATTTCTAACAGAGTATTCTTATGATATATTTTTCTATTACAAGGAGTTCAAGACTTGTTTTTCGGTCAGTAAGTAGTCTTATGGAAAAAATTTGCCAAATCTATTAATCCATTAAAAGCTCAGGTTTTTGTTGTTACATTCAACTAGTAACTCAAGCCAGAGATTAGCCACATAGATGACATTTTCATCTGGGAGTCTCCTCCAGGTTTTTGAAATAAACTGATCAGAAGACATAGAGGTACAAACATACCTATTGACGATTTTCAGCTGAAATAAACTTGAACAGAAAAATTTTTGTATTATAATGAATAAAATTCAAATACTAACGTTAAGACTTTGAAACCCCCCCCCGCTCCCCCCCCCACTTTTATTTCAACTGTTTTCCAAGATGTGAACCATAGATCAAGGTAAGTCCAAACCCTCTTGGCTGACCATGGAAGACAAGGCTCTTTCTCAAGTTAAGCTTTTGAAAGGGCTCTGAGTGGTACTGATTACCAAGCCAAAGTGAAATTTTAACCATTTACAAGCCTAGCCTCAGGAATGGGGTGAACAGGCGGGAGAGCAGAGGGATGGGGGCAGGAAGTTTTTCAGAAGGACCAGAAATTTTTCAAGAATGTAGATAATCAGATGTCTACAAGAACTCTTTAAAGTTTTTTAAAATTGACAAGTAAAAATTGAGTATACATAGAACTCTTAATAAATATGCAGTATTGTAGATTTATTACTATCTGTAATCCTGACTTTCACTGTCCCATTTTTTAATGATACAGTTCACTAGAACATAAAAAGTTCTTATAACTAGGTAGCTTTTAAAGTTTTAATCTCAGAAAATATAATAGTTTTCTATTAAGCACAGTTAAAAGAAAGTAAAAATTACTGTTTCAAGTACTAAGATTGCTTTTACTATAAAGTATTTACTAATAGCGTAACAAATTTTTTCATTGTTGATTGTAGTAGTTTAGCATTGTGGTGGTCACCTAATTGGTTGCTCAGGCTTTTGACTCAAAATAAGAGTGTGGCATTGCAGAGGTCAATGTGGGATGTGCCTGGTTGGATAGAAGCTCCTTTGAAAGTTTAATTCCTGTCGCAAATTGAACCTGAGGCCACTCTATATATTTGGACGAGGCAAACAAAATAGCGCTATACTTTTAAAAGACCAAAGAGGGGAAAACCTTTATCCCTGTATGTTTTACTACTGCAGGAAAATTCTGTTATTTTAAACATTAGGGCTAAGCAATGAACTTTTGGAGCCTTCGTAAATGTTGGTTTTGAGCTGAATCCTTGATATACTATTGAGAATCAGTAAAAAATTGGTCATCTAGGTGTGCTCGTCAGAGTCTGCTACTGATCCAGGCTATCATCTTGGGTACATCAGTTACCCTCTCTGAGGATCATCTTTCTCATCTGTAAAAGGGGTGTGATAGTATTTATCAAATTTCTTGAGTAAAATGCTCACCTCAGGTCCTGATACATGGTCAATGCCCAAATGATGCAATTAGGAGGAGGATGTTCACGTTGGGGAACTACAGTAAATGACAGGGTTGACAACATCTTGGCCGGCTGGGAGGTTACCTTGAAACAAACAACATGATGGTTCCCAGGAACAATTGCTTAGTTTCAAAAACTCAGTTGTCTAATATGGCATATCTGTCTTGCTAAGGATCAATTTATGTAATGAATAGCGTTAGTTGGTTACAGCTTGTCCTGAAGGCTATGGGACCTTGTCCCATTTGTCTTTGCATTTCAGATTAGATACTCAAGAAATGTGCATAAAACAAGTGAATGAATTCCCTTATCTTGCAGAAAAGCTGGAGCTGTCTTAGGCATGCTAGTAAGCTCCATGAGGGCAGGTGTCCCGCTGAATTGGGCACATCTGAAGGACTCTGTTGGCCTTTTGAATATTGGCCATTGAAGTGTAATACACCCAGATGATCTGTTCACATTTGAGAAATAAATCTGGAGAAGAGAGATTTTTGGGAAGGACATGTAAGCTGTCTTCAAAGAATTTGGATAGGTCCAAGTGGGTGATGCACTTCCAAACAACATATCACTGGAGTGGCGGCAAAGTTGGAGACTGCCAAGGGTGTGAACAGGCTGCAGGGGGCCCACAGCAGGTGTATCTTACTGAGCAGAGGGAGCCAGGATTGACCCCCAGCAATCAGCTTCAGCTTGTGCTTTTGTCAGCCAGAGAACATACACTGTCTTGCTTACAGCTTTCCAGATGTGAATCAGGCAGTAACAAACCGTAACTGCTGCATAATGTTGGCTGCCGTTAGTAAAGGATGAGGGGGCTTGAAGGTTCACGTAGATAACCCCAAAGGTCTCTTTCAATCTTGATGCTTCAGTTCTAAAATCTAGGATCCTTCTGTTGTCACTGCCTCCCAGGCTGTGCTTGTACAAAAGACATCCTTCCATGCCAGATTTGGGGGTCCTGTCTTGTGCAAGTAATTACCCAGGTACACAATTCTTGATGGATTTCATCATGCATTCAAGTGATGAATCTCAGTGGTCACACATATGGGGGTCAGTTTGCTCATGGCCAGTTTTTACAGTTGTACAGAGACTGATTCAAGATTTTCCCAGCCTGTACCACACATTCCAGCTATCATGATCTCCTTTCTTGCCATCCTGAAGGAAGACAAGGCTACCTTGTGGGTTCTGCGTCAGTTTCTCTCCATATTCCCTCTCATGCGATTGGCAAGGGAAGTATTTGGTGAAGTTCTTCAAAGTCATAAGACATGGACAGTTAGATGGAGGAGGGTGGAGCTCCTGGCTGACCTGGCGGTTGACGGCCTCTAAGTCCTGTTGATGGGTCTGGCACACTTGGGACACCTGCCTGCAGTGGGACATGGTTATGACAGCAGGTGGTGTGGCAAGGGGCCAACATCAGGGAGGTGGATCCTGGGCACTGTGGTGAAGGGCTGCTGGCTTGTGGGCTGTCTGGGGTGAGGGGTGAGTGCTAGGCTGTATAAGCACTGTTGAAGCAGGAAACCAAAGCGCCTCCTGTTAACTTAGGTATGTTTTAAGTATGTTTATAACATAATTCAACAGCAGATTAAAACTAAAAACCAGGGGCTGGAGTGGTGGCTCAGTGGTTGCTACACTTGCCTCCCATGTGCAGGGACACAGATTTGAACCCCAGCACCACATACAACAGCAAAGAGTCAGAGCAACAAAAACCAGACAGAAAACTAAATAAAGTTGATTCTCTCTCTCACTGTCCTTCTTTCTCTTAAAAAAAAAAAAAAAAACCAACTGAACAAAAAAATCTAAAAACCATTATATATCAGAAATGGTTTTAACATCTCATGTTATTGTGTAAATTAGTGAAAATAATCTAAAAAAAACGTGGAGAATGACAATTTTTTTGATAACACACTTTTTTTGTAATACACATGACAAACCAAATTATTCTGTACAAAGATTAAAATTTTACTTACACATTTTACAGGTCTATCTATGCTTATCCTGGTGCTTCAGTAGCTACGAGTTGAACTTGATTTTTTGTTGGCTTCTTGACTTCTGATGCTTCTGAGTCATGGCACACTAGCTGCTGCTTTAACGAGAGCGTGGAACAGCGTGTGCCTGTGTGCCTCTTAAACTGGTAGAAGTTAGTGTGGCATGGTCTGCTGATGGGTCCTGCCCTTGGGCAGGTGCTCACCAGTTTCATTTCACATGATCCAGGCCTGATCAGTGTCTGTAGGAGAGAAGGCATCCAAATACCTTTCAGTTTCCTCTCCTGTCATCTGTGTATTTAACTCTGAATGTAGTTGCCTGATCTGCAGAGAATTCTAGGGAGATGGAGAAAAGCGCGTTTCCTGTTCTTCCACGCAGCTTGAGCAGACTCTTCCCTGCTCAAGTCCACATCACAGCTGGGGCCTGAGATAGGACCATTCCCTCCTTCGTCAGTCCGGCTATAAAGTTGGGTCAACGAAGGCTGCATTGAAAAGCAGATGCTGTGCTAGAGTTTCCTGGATAAATTGCCAAGTAAAAGCAATAAAAAATGTTTATTCTGGTTGTATTTATTTCAAAGCATTTTCAGGAAGAATTCAAGAAAAATATAAATACATATTTTTCCATTTATAATTAGAAAAACCTACTGAATTCTATCATATTTTCAGTATGTGTGACATATTCTTTATAAAAATGAGTTAAGTATCTAGCATATCTCTACCCTGTCACCAACCCCTCGTTAGCCATGGCCCCAAAATGTGCTTTGTCTTACTTTTATCCACCTATTTATTTTATTGTGCAGATTATGTGAAGTACGATTATCCATCGTAAGCTACTGCTTACGGATGCCCCCTGTATATCAAGTCAGTAAAGCGAGTAATGATTGAGTACGCCACTTCCTTTCCTCTGGTCTGTTAGGTGAGGAGATCGCTGGTGGACTCAATACGTAGCTTGTAGTGCTTTAGAGGGCAGAATCGGAGGATCTTGTAGGTTTTTAAAAACTCTTAGTGGTGAAGAAGTGGGGACGAATCAAACTCTGAACTCAGCCATTCCCTTTTCAGGTGCCCCATCCTGTGACTGATTTTTCAGTGCATTTGTCTCTGAATCCTTAGTACTTCTCTTCATGTTTTCTTTGGTCTTAAGCATTGTTTAAATCCCCTCTCTTTTTTTCCCCCCTGTATTTAAGTTTCCCCAAAGATAATTCAATAAGTATTTGTAAGTTTTACCTGATTCAATATAAACTCTTTTTTTGGAGGAAAATAGCTTTCAATTAGCCTTGTACTATTGGCCAACATTTGTAATTTAATGAGAGTGAAAAGAGAGAATATGGATTAGAGTGTTTATATTTTCCTAATATAATATTGACTGTAAATATTTGATCTTTATAAGAACTTGCTAAATGTATGATAGATAAGCTGTGTGTGTGTGTGTGAGTGTGAGTGAATAGAGAATTAAGGATGTTCATGATATCTTATTTGGTATTTCATTTGTTGAAACTTGGATTTCAGCTGAAATCAATGAAAATTATTCATTCTGTGTAGAAAATTTTTGACTCACAAACAAAAGGGTTGATAGTTATTTCAAATCCATAACGTTGATGAAATCCCTCAGCACAGAGCTTTTTTGTTAGCTTAAAAAGGCAGGGGGATTGAATTTAGAAAACCACCCATACTGGGTGCTAACACCTTCTTACACTGACTCAAAATGCAGTCATCCTATGTTTCAACTGCACTTCATTCCTTCCCCTTTTGTGTTCAGTTCCTTATATATTTTAGGAATTACCTTTGCTGCTTTGTTGTGGGCGTGACCCTTGTTTCCTCACCTCAGCTCTGAGCCTGCAGGTCTGGCC
Source organism: Aplodontia rufa (assembly GCA_004027875.1). Lineage (NCBI taxonomy): Eukaryota > Metazoa > Chordata > Mammalia > Rodentia > Aplodontiidae > Aplodontia > Aplodontia rufa. The sequence goes on along the minus strand of PVKS010003281.1, from coordinate 71,510 downwards.
TCCCTTGTTCGTTGTCTTCTCCAGTGGCTGGCATTGTGCTAGGCACTGAGACATGGAGAGCTCGTTTAATTGAGCGCACCTATATTTAGAGTCTAACTATATGTGGAACTAATCTAGGATTTCAAGTTTGGAGTGGTGGGTGTGCTATTTGGTGGCTCTGGTTTCTTGTCCAAGTCACAGCCCTCTCTAAGCTTCAAGCTGAGCTTGGCCATTGCTCTTCCTTTTCTATCAGAAATGGACTAATTCCTAATGTCTGTATTGTTGTCTTCAAACAATTTTGCTGCCTTCAAAGAAACCAAAAACACTTAAAATTTGAGTTTGTTTTTCAGTTTTTGTTATTAAATTTAATATTCTAAAGCTTTGCCTTTCCAAAAGAAACCCTCTTTTAAGTGTGATATTATATGAACTTTACCTTGACCTTAGCCCCTGACACCCATGGCATGGCCCACCTATCTGCTTCTCTCTATATAAGCATTTTCACTTTTACTTTTAAGAGTTGTGCTAGTGCTTTAGCAGTACTGTTAGTTAAATATTTAGTCACTGTTTCGTTTTGACTGCTCTTCTAATCACTGGTAGGAAAAATTAGTAACACTAATATATCCAAACATGATTTGCAGAGATTTCCTCATTTAACAGACATTTGACCATCTACTGTGTCCATGTTACTGTACTCAATCCTGTAGATAACATAGAGATGGAAACTTTGGTTTTTTTCTGTCACAAGACACAAGTGAATAAATAGGCACATAAATAATTTACACTGTTGTGGGTGAGGGCAGAGAGCCTTAGAGCTGTGCTTGGAGTTGTGGGGGTGGAAGACCCTATAGTGAGGCTGTGGGTTAAGGGTGTCCAGGCCAGAGTGGCAGGGCAAGGGGTATGTAACCCGGAGTGACAGGTAAGCCCAGGGTGAAGGGAAGACAAAGTGTAGGGAACTGGCAGACTGCAGCTTTGTGGGGTGGAAACAGGTCTATGTGAGACTTTTGCATTCAGGGTGCTTTGAGTTAGGAATGTCCCACAAACAACTCGAACACAGTGCCAGATCATCCTGAATCCAGAGACAAGAAAATCTTACTGACATTGGTGTCTCTAAGGTCAGAGGAGCTTCTGCTGGGCTAGCGAACTAGTGCAGAGAAATCCCTGTGCTCCAGAGACTAAGTTCTTAAAGGTAAAGACTAGGCCATGTGTCCCTGGATGTCTGGATTCAGTGTGCAGGGGGCTGAGAACTCTGGGAGCTCCTAGGACCAAAGAGCCTCAGAATCCTGTCTCTAGGTGGAACGGATTCAGAGATAGCAGGATCTCAGATCCTGTGCCCTAGGAAGATCCATTCTCTGGGGACAAGGACAGGTAACTGTCCTCCCCCTTGATTAAGATGAAGATTCTTCCTGCCCAAACTAGGGCCTGTAACCCTGTGGGAGGGAAGCTGTCCAGAAAGGATAAACCACGCCTTTAGCATCTGTTAATGACCTCAAATTTGATTTACCCTTTCACGGGAAGAGGGACTGCAAGGAAGAGCCTGTAATTTGCCCTAAAGCCACTGGGGCCATTATGGTGGGGACTTAAGTATGTGGAAAATGTTGCCAGGAGAGGACAAGGGCCTAGACAAGGAGTGGCCCCAATGCCACAAAAAGGGAAGCACATGAGCAGTTCCTAGAGCTGTGTTGTGTAAAGGGTGGGGAGAATAAAGCCAGGTGGGAAAAGTGGTGTGAGGCTGTTTACCTTTCCAGGGCCTTGCTAGGCAGGTCAAGGGTTACCCTGTGAGCCGGAGACAAACATCAAATTGAGCAAAAGAAGCCTCCATAGTGTGTCATTCCACTTCTGTGAAGTTCAAGAACAGGAAAGCTGATCAGTGGTTTTACAGGTTAAAGCAGTGGTTGCTTCTAGGGGCTGAATCTGGATGAGGAGGTACTGGAGGGAGGGCTGGCATGCGCTGGGTGCTCCCAGCCTTCCTGCAGGTGGTGGCTATGCAGGCAGAGGGGAAACCCTTGAAGCTGCACTGAGCTCTGGGTTTTATACTTCAGGTTTTAAAGGCCAGCTGTGGGCAGCATGGTCAGAGGCAGGGGAGTGAATGGGATTGAAAGAATTGGACAGAAGGGTCTTGCCTGGGCAAGTGACCATCAACAGCTCACAGGACTTCAGAAGTGGCATTCAGTGCATCTGTTCTTCAGGGTCTGGTTGACTGATAGGTTTTGAAGTTTCATCTCTATTGTGTTTCCACATCTATTAGTATTTCTAGAAGCTATCAGTTTTCCAGCTAAAAAAAAAAGCCTGGAGAACATTTTGAGTTGTGAGTTCTCTATGCTAAGAAAATTACTGCCAAGGGGATCTGTTGTGGTTTCAAATCATTGTGGCCTCTCATGGAGCAGGCCAAGAGAATACAAACTCGGGCAGAAGATTCAGGAGTTGTAGATTTTGACCTGACCTAAGGACTGCTTGGGAGCACAGGAAGCCTCCATGGAACCCTGCTGTGTGCCCACTTCTGGGCTGGGGGTAGGGACTGGAGTAAAGCCGAGAGGGTGCCTTCAAGGACCCTGTTGTTTGGGAGGACTGGTGTTGAGCCTGACTGGGTAGGACATACAGGAAATCACAGGATTGTAGAGGAGAGAAGGTTGTGACTAGGAGGGCCAGCAAGGTTTTTAGGGGAAGCCTGAACACGATATTTAGAGAAAAGCAAGAGTTTGTGAACAAGTGACTGAAGTGTTGCAGGTGAGGGGTGGGACGGAGGAACTAGAGGATAGGTGCACTGAAGCACACCCCAGTCTGTGTGAGGAACAGGGAGTCATTGGTGTTGCAGGAGCTGAAGGTGCTGGCAGGTGGGTGGAGGTATGAGGATAGATTTAAGCATCAGGGAAGCGTCAGGCTGAGGCATTCACAGGAGACTAGTGTCAGGGTCTAAGCAGGAGGATGAACTTGTAAGGGTGTAGGAGGTTAGAAGAAGGTGGTGGGAGCTGCTCAGGTGTGCACTGAGTGACCACTGGCGGGATATAGTAGGGTATGCTCAGCATCCAGCAGTGTTGGTCTGGACCTTTCTGCCTTCTGGAACCCTGAAATGCCATGTGTGTCCTGACTGTCTGAAGACAGAGGCAGTGTGGTAGTACTGCTGAGTATGAATTCTGGTTCTTCGTCTTACCTGCTGTGTGACCTTGGACAGAGAGAAAGGACGTAGCCTTCCTGAATACGTCCTCATTCTCAGGATGAGCATCTGGGAAGGCCACGTGAGGAGCTGTGTCTTTGCCCTCTGCCTGCTGCCACTGCTGTTACAAGCTAGTGGTGTTGGACGGGGCTGAGTGGGGGCCAGGGCCCTGGACGTATACTGCACAGGCCAGTGCGGAGCAGCATGCTGCCACAGGCCCTTGCTCTTAAGAGAAGGGGAGGGCCTTGGAGCTGTTCCTCAGGGTGCCCCTCCTGAGCAGTTGACAGGCTCTCACATGACAGCAGGGCTGGAGGGAAAGGCCCTTGCCCCTTGCACCAGCAGCGTGCATCTGTGTTCCTTCCTTCCAGGCCCACAGAGCCATCGTGTGTTGCAGTGAGTAAAGTCCTTTGGTTGTTTCTGGGGTTTGGGGTCCTTCATAGAGATGCCCTCCACAGACATGGCAGGCCTGACATTCAGAGGAGTGTGGAGGCACTCTGCCCTTGCTCTTGCCGAGTAATGGTGGGGAAGGAGCTTTATCGTTTTAGAAGACAGTCCCTGTGGGAATGGTGCTTACGCTGCCCCTTCACCTGCCCTCTCCCCACTTAACTTTCTCTGCATTTGTTCACAAAGCGACTAATTCCTTTTAATTCTGCAACAGTTTTATGCATCGTTACTGGTGCCGTTTTATTCCAGGATGACTGACATGATACTTCGCAGTGTTTTTTTAGAAGATTTATTAGGGGCATGAATCATGCAGAACTTCTTACATGTTAGCGAAGATGCATGTGTTGGTAAAGAATGCTCTTTCCTGTCCTTGCAGCACATAGCCATGTTTCTAGTTACAGTGGAATCAGTGATCTATGTAGTGGGAAACTGTTTTGTAAACCTGTTACTTCAATTCTCCGTACTATAATAGTCATTTCTTTTTTCCCTTCGTGCTAGGAATTGAACTCAGGGCCCAAGCACATGAAGCGCGTGTTCTACCACTGAGCTATGCCCCTGCCTAGTCTTTTTGGTTTTTGTTTTTCCTCGAGATCACGTGTGGTGCGCTGGCTGGGGCTGTGCTGAGGAGGTCGCAAGGGTGGTTTGCTATTAACCGCCTCACTAAGTCTTGGCTGGGCTTTCTCCGTCTTCCTGCGTTGCCACCTGATTCTCTTCTCTCGGAGTCAGATGCACTCAGCGGGCTGAGCGGGCCGACTCGCTCCCTTGCTCCTGGCGGGGGCCTTTCGCTGTGGGCTTTTCTTAGTCCTAGCTCGCCTTTGAGTTGCCCAGCGCTTTCTCCACACATCCAAATCCTTTACTTCCTTTAACACTTAATGTCACAAAATGTGTTCAGACACCATCTCATAGAGGTGTTCACCCTGAATGTCACCAGTGTGTTCTGTGTCACACTCTCATTTGCCTGTGACATATTCTTGTCATTGCTCATGTGACCAAATGACACAGGACTTATGTGGTTGACCTGCTAGCCTAGAAGGTAGTGGGAGATCTCATGTAAGTCCGGGGTCTGTGTGGACTTCCTGGAACACTGTGGGCAAGGCACTTAGGATTCTCAGTGGAATGACATGTAGGAATTAGCCCAGCTCTCTAAAGTTTGTTGAGTTCTACAATGTCTTCAACGTTGGAAAATCTAATTTGTCACTTATGCTACAGTTACTGCCTGTAGGAGTAGATCCTCTTAAAGGAGAGTGGGTAGAGAATATTTAGATCTTTGGGTCTTTATAACAGCATGTGTGTCTCTGGTACACATGTGTGCGGTGCATGCTTAGGACTGTTAACCCTGTAGTGTCATGGAATGAAGATTTTAGTATGCATAATAAAGTCTGTGCAGTTGAAGCATTGTAAACTTTGCTTCTACTCTAGTTCTTAGAAGTGAAAAGGAATGAACTTTTCTTCCAGAGACCGTCATGCAGATTTTTTTCCCATTTGAGAGCCTTCATATTCTAATGTTACACATTTCTTTTTCTGGAAGGAAACCTCAGGACCTGGCACATGTGTGGTTCGATTTTAGTGTCTTAAGATGAAGACACAGCCATGCCATATTTTATTACTTAATTTCATTCTTTGGTCACATAATTTTTTTTCTTTTTGTCTTTTTTCTCTTTTTCGTAGTCAGAAAATGGGTAAGAAGAGTCGAGTAAAAACTCAGAAATCAGGCACTGGGGCTACAGCCACTGTGTCTCCGAAGGAAATCTTGAACCTGACCAGCGAACTGTTGCAAAGTAAGTGCACCTTGGCCATCCCTGGGCATGCAGTAGCAGTGTCTTTCTCTGTTCCTCATGTCCAGTGTGGGTGTCGGGCCCCCAGGGTGGCAGTGTCCTTCAGACAAGCACAGGTTCCAGTCCATCTTGGTAGCCACGTGACTAACTCCAGGCCCCTCTGTAAAGATGTGGGCATTGTGCCAGTTGGGACATGTAGCTGTGGAATGCAGCGCCTCCCTGAGGCCTGGAGGCAAGCACGAGCCACACTAGAGGCCCTGAGGTCAGCGTTTCTATCGGTACACACAGGTCGATGTCTCTGAGGGTGTCACGTGGACCTTGTGAGATCTGGCATGTAGGCTGTACCCCAGCTGTCAGCCCCAGGCCAGCCCATCCTCCCTCTCATGGAGCAGCCTTCTAGAATGACTCACCTTTATTTTCAGTGATTACACAATAATGCTTCTGATTTTCACGTGCTGAAATCAGAGTTCTTTGTTCAAAGAAATGAAATATCCTAGGTGTCTATTCTTCCTTTTGTAAACTGCTATAATTTGGTTAACTTTTTATAATTGTGAATTTAGGTTGTGGTACACATGCCTCAGATTTAGCTATGATTACTCCATTGACCTTTACCCTTTAAGTTCAGATTATGTGGCAGATAAACCTCAAATAAAAATTCAGCTCTTCCTCCCTAATGGCAAGCAGGAAGCAGCCAAAATGGGGTCACGCCCCTCCCAAGTACTCCCATGACTCCTGGAGATCGCCATGGAGCTCAGCTGACCTTGCCACCCATTGCCTACCCCAGCTGCCCCTACCCCACTGGCCCATTGGCAGCGTTTGGACTTGACTCCAGGCCCCGATCAGTGTTGAAGAAAGAAGAATGAAGTCAGTCTGGTCATCCGTCGTAGTTAGCATCCAGCATCTAACTAGTTCATGTGAATTATTTGCCACATGTGCTCTTTTCCTTAGAGGGCAAAGTGGGTCAAGAGTCAAGAGGGAGGGGCTTCCCTCTTTAAACTGGAGCAGTATTTAAGAAGCAAAGGGCCAGTGTGCGGCCTTCTGAAAGGAGCAGCCCTGGTTTGGGGTATTCGTCTCTCCGTCTGGCCTGTAGTGGAGTGTGAGCTGCTCGTGGTGCCGTCTTTTCATAACTCCCCCAGAGTGCTTCTTATAGTGCCATACATGTGGATGTGCAATGTTTGTTTAATCATTGTCCTTATGTCTCATTTAGCTGGTTTCCTTAGCCATTGTGACGGGGCTTAACTAGAAGATACCGTCTAGAGGAGTTTTGGGGAAATATTCTGCAGTTTTTGCTTAGTTTTTAAGATTTTACATGTTTACAGGTATGTTCTGTGGAAAGTTGTTAGAACAGCAAGAACAGATTGGATGTGAGCTAGGCGTTCACATGGGGGCACCAGAGCACAGTTTGGTGAGGGGCGCTTAGGTTTCAGAGGGTTTACAAACTTTGACAGGTGGTACATTTATTATTGTGGTTGTAGTAGCTCTGTAGCTCTGTCCTTCAACCATGAGACAACAACAAAACGTAACCCTTTTCCTTTCCCCTGAGGTCTAGTGGATGAAGTGGAAGGAGAGGAATGTTTGATGCTGTGACTCTTGTGTTACAGAATGCAGCAGTCCTGCTCCTGGCCCAGGGAAGGAATGGGAAGAGTATGTACAAATTCGATCTTTGGTTGAGAAAATACGAAAAAAGCAGAAAGGTGAGTTGCTAGAATGATAATCATATTTTAAGAAGGTCTTGTGGAAACTTGGCATGCTCAGAGGGTTTTGAGAATAGTATAGGTCTTGCATCATTCATTCCTATCTGTAGAAGGGCTCCTAGTTCCCCAGAAAGAGAGAGAGGACACTGGGAAACAGTTGCCATTTCTGAGAGAAAGGGGTGAAAATGGTAAACTTTAATGTGGGGAAATGTTTTGGATCTGGGAGCTAAAATGACGCTGTTTTTATTTTTTTATTTTGTGAAATGTATATTTAAATCCATTTCGTGCTGTTTCCTTTTGCATTTCAGGACAGCGCACGCTACTGTATATGGCCAACACACAGATGATCGGTTGATTGGCTAATGTCTTTTCAGGTGTTTATGACCAGCTCCAAAACGTTTTGATTAACTGAAAGAGAGCTGTATTTGTTAAGCTGTGTTTTTACTTGTGTTTTACTAGCCATCTTAGTGCTTCTCAGCCAGACTGTTAATGGTGCTAAGTGTCAGGTTGTCAATATATCTATTGTTTTGTTCTGTAAAGCATAAGAAGTGAAGATCGGTATGCAGAACCGTGTAGAAAGTAGAAGGAGAAAACATAATAAGGAGCATGTCATGGAAAGGATGCAGGAGAACCTTAGACTCCCTTTCTTACTATCTGCAAGGGAGCCAGAAGAGAGTTGATTCTATTTGCAGTCTTAGTGTTCTGTTGTTTTGCTGTGCACATCTATAAACATGTGGCCATTAGCGTAGATGGTCCCAGGTGACAAACAGGTTCCTTTATAATGTGTTTACTTGCATTAAATAATGAATGGTGCTGATCCTCTCTTTCCAAATAGGCTGCCAAATTATGTGCTTATGTATCCTGACTTTCTCTTCTGAGAAAATACTGCTTACTATGGCTGACACAAAAGGAAGAGCACTCATGAATCTCATGAGGAAAGTGTAAATTCTGTGTAAATTCTCCAGCTGAGGTCGTTTGTCTTAGTATCTCTGTGCAGCGGCATAGCACAGCAGTGTGCTGGGCAGCGTTGTCTACATGTGGGAGAGATGGCCACAGGCACCTACCTATTCCTTGTCCAGCTCCTGGTATTAATGAAGCTCCAGTTCCTCCCCTTGCGTTCACAGAACATAGTGCTTTGCTTTCTCCTGTGCATGCAGGACTTTTCCTCTTTTCAAATATTTTAAGCATGCCGAAAAATCTGGACAATAGCAGATGTGTTAAAGATGCATTGGTTCAAGTTCTCCCTTCCCTCTTTCCCACCTGCTTGTCTGCCTCCCTTCTGTCCCTTGTTTTGTTTTTGTGTTTGTTTTTAAGAAGTGAGACATTATAGATGGAACGATAGCCCCACAGTTCATCATCTGGCATTCCACTCCTCTTCAGGGGCATTGGTCTTTACTCTGAATGCTTTTCTGCTCTAAGTATATATAACCCCATGAAACTACAAATACAGCCACAGATGGTTACAATTGGTGTTTAAAACATTTACACAAATGGTGTCTACTTCTTTGATTTTTTTTTAAGGGCTGGAGCAGTGGCTTGGTGGTTATGGTGCTTGCCTTGCATGTGCGAGTACACGGGTTCAAACCCCAGCACCCATGTGCACAACTAAGTGTCAGAGCAATGAAAGCCATGTGAAAAACTCAATAAAAATTGATTCTATCTCTCTCTGTGTCCTCTCTTTAAAAAAAAAAAAATTACGTTTTGTGTTTTGTTTATACTGATACCTGTAGGTCTGACTCATTTGAATTGTTCCATGGTGTTCTAACGTAGAGCTCTGTGGTTTTGCGCACTCAGCCTCAGGCCTGTGGAGCTTTCCCATGCTTTCCCAGGTCTCCACGCCACATATGTGAGCTGCTGATTTTTGTTTAAATGGGAATTCTGTCAAGGCCAGGATGGATATGAGTGCTAGCATAGATACCTAGTGTTCAGTACCTACTACCAGGACTCGTCCCTCTATCACTGCTGGGTGATTGAGATTTTTATTCACCCTTCCTGGAGCTTGTTAGGGTGTGCTCCAGGACTGTCTGGGTGTGATTCTTTTTGATTTCAAGATTGGAGTGTTAGGATCAGCCTTCTGTGAGTTGTGCTGTGACTTGGTTTCTGAGAGCCATGTGAATGACACGTGTCCTAAATGTAGCTCTTGTTTTCTAAACATGGATGATATAGGTCTGTCTGTTACTTTTGATGGAAAAAGAGAAGATTACTTTCCTGATTTAATGAAATGGGCCTCTGAAAATGGGGCTTCTGTCGAGGGTTTTGAAATGGCCAACTTCAAAGAAGAGGGCTTTGGTTTGAGAGCAACCAGAGACATCAAGGTGAGTTTATGAGTTTATCAACTGTTGGTCTGAGGGGATCTAAGTGTGTTTGAACAGTGGTGCATTGAGGGGCTTGTCCTCAGCCTGGGGCCTAACAGGCAGCCTAGCTCCTGTGGGCAGCAGTCCTTTTACCTCACCAGGTGGGCCTGGAAGAACTTCCACCCTGCCAGCCCATCCTCTGGGGAGCCCCAAGTCGGTTCATGTTTCCAGGCCTCTATTAGGAGGCCATAGAGCAAGCCTCACAGGATTTTGGGATTTAACTAAAGAAGAGCACGCAGTGGCTGGTGACAGACAGGAGGTGGGCGGGTCGACATGGGCAGTGCCAACAGCGTGGAGTGTGTTCTGGGCACCTGGGTGGATGAAAGTACCTTTCCCTCAGCTTCTACAGCAGAGGCCTCTGGGGAGAAATGTGATTCTTCGATTCTCCGATTCTCTGTGCGGGACCCTCCCTTGCAGGGGAGGCAGCAGCAGGGGCTTGGCTTTCCTGGCCTCCCCTGCCCTCAGGCACGCTTTTCCTTCAGAAGACAAGCTTAACCTGTCTGCCTGTCTGGGAGAAGGAACTGGGCTCAGCCTTCTCCACAGTGGGAGCTGGTTGTCCATGTGCCCTCCTTCTGCTCTGCCCTTTCCCAGTTTCCTAGGGGCAGGCGCCCTAAGGGGGCCCCTGGGAACCAGTGCTGCTTGTGACTGGGTGGGGCAGTCTGTCTGTTTCTGGAGATCAGCAGGTGATATTTTGGGTGATCATCTGTTGTACTCTTGTCTCTCAGTTGGTTCCAAAGTTGGGTAGGGGAAATAGATGTTGTTTGGGCCCCTCAATCTTCCATCAACAGTTGTGGTCAGGTTGAAGTTAACCGTTCATTGATACGCTGATTCCCTTACACTAGTGTATTGTACTCATTACATTTAATGTTTGCTATGTGAATGGCACCTTCTTTGTTATTACACCAAACTGCCCCCCTCAAAAAAAAAAAAAAAACAAAAACTCCAGGGTTTCTTCCTTCATGACGTTCATAATCTAGTTCAAATAGTGGACGTTAGTAAAGACCAGATGTCACATGCTCTTCCCATGTGTCAGGTGGGAAGCCTCCTCAGTGTGGTTGCTGCCCAGCACATCTCAGCTGTGGTCTGTCTTACCTGTGTGCTTTTGAGATATGGGGAGCTAAACAACAGACACTTATTTCTCACAGTCTAGAGGCTGGAAAGTACACAATTAGGTGCCAGCATGTTGTCAGCAGTATAGATATCCAGAGAGAACATATCAAAAAGAAACATCTCACATTGCCCAAAAATAAGATAGTACTTTGGGAGAGAGATTAATAAACCAAAGTGTGTCTTATGAACTTATGTTTTTTTTGTTGTTGTTGTTGTTTTTGATACCAGGGATTGAACCCCTGGGTACTTAACCACTGAGCCACATCCCTGCTCCCCTGCCCCTTTTAAACAATACTTTATTTTGAGGGTTTGGGGATTTAGCTCAGTGTCAGAGCACTTGCCTAGCATGCGCAAGGCCCCGAGTTTGGTTCTCAGCCCTAAATAAAACAAAACAAAACAAAACTTTATTTTGAGACAAGGTCTTACTAAGTTCCTGGGGGGCTTGCTAAGTTGCTGAGGCTGGCTTTGAACTTGCCATCCTCCTGCCTCAGCCTCCCAGTTGCTGGAATTGTGTGCACACCACTGCACCCAGCTGGGCTTGTGCTTTTGCTGTGGTGGCTATGCTTTGAACACGAGTAGAGGGGGCTGCGGCTGCCTCAGCAGCAGCGGGAGCAATGCATATCGTAGATGAAGGTTTTTGTTGGAAGCAGAAGTTGTTTGGTTTTGTTTTTAGAACTTAGAAATATAAATACAGCAAAGAATAAAATAAACACTCTTTGTGCCCTACTTCAAGTGTTATATTTGCTTCAAATTAAAGTTGAAAGTTCCTTTTTTGATAGTTTGCCTTCTCAGAATAGATAATCATGCAGTATATATAGCATTCAGTTTTTCTACTAGAAAGAAAATTTTAAACTATGCTTCTATTCATTTAGCTATGATATAAATGCTTACACTGTAAAATGTACATGATATTTAGGAATGAAGGGCTGATATACAACCTTAAGTTGTTTTTCATGTGTGATTCATTTTCTGATCATAGATATAGTTGGATTGAAGGCTATAACATGTTTTGATGATTCTCTTTTTTTTTTTTAATTTTTTTTCTCCTAGGCAGAAGAATTATTTTTATGGGTACCCCGAAAATTACTAATGACTGTTGAATCTGCTAAAAATTCGGTATTGGGTGAGAATAATTTCTGTTTGTTTAAAGCAGAGTACAAATGACAAAAATATGTGAAATTCCATTTTGACACAAAGGGCCGTGTTTGGTTGCTTTCTCAACTGGTGAAATGGTCCTTTAAATCCACATTAAATATTTTCCCTTTTACATACAAAGAAAGATGCACATGACTTTAAATGTTATGAGATAATTTAGTTTTTTTCCTGTCATTTTTGTGTATGTTTTGAATGATTCTTTTGAAAGAGTGTGTGGGACTTACACTGCTCACTTCTGGGTTAACTCAGGGCCCTTGTATTCTCAAGATCGGATTCTTCAAGCCATGGGAAACATCGCATTGGCCTTTCACCTGCTGTGTGAGCGAGCCAGCCCCAACTCTTTCTGGCAGCCCTACATTCAGACCCTCCCCAGTGAATATGACACTCCCCTCTACTTTGAAGAAGAGGAAGTTCGGTGTCTTCAGTCGACACAAGCTGTCCATGATGTCTTCAGCCAGTATAAAAACACAGCTCGACAGTATGCCTATTTCTATAAAGTCATCCAGGTGAGCAGGGTGGCCAGAAAAGGGGACTTGATTGCATGTATGTCCCACTTGAAATCTTCTTAAGGATACTTAAAACACTTTGATTTTCAAATTAGAAGACATTTGAGTGCATTTCATTGTTTGCATTTTTACAGAAGTTATCGCTGCAGCACAGTTTTGCATGTGTTTGACTTCGTACTTGTCCAGCGTCAAGACGAACAGCAGTTCCTAAGTTACCAAAGTCACTAAGCTTTTTGAAAACAAAAGATTATGATGAAAGTTGAAAGTTGTAAGGTGTATCTGATACAAAAAGTGCTCTGTGCATAAAATTTCCAAAAAAATGAGAATCCATTTTTGGGTTTTTCCTCTGTGTGTTAGTAGTGAAAATATTGATAATTTAGTAACTTGTAACATGATTTGTTTGTTTTTCAAAGTTTATTGTGTATCACATTTTCATCAGCACTAAGTAAAAGTGTCATAAGGTTGTGTAGGTGGTAGTGAATACTTTAACGATATCTGGTTACACCTTTCTGTATCTTTTTGGTTTGGCCACCCTTATCTTGCATTTCCAGTTGCATAGCACTGGGAAGGTTCAGGCCAATGCCCTAGTCCCCCACAGAGCTGGGGGATTCTCTGCCATTTCCCCCTTTTCAGCGCGCAGGAATCAAGAGCTGGGCTGCTGTACCAGGTCCAGGGCATGTGGGACTGGGAACCTCTTGCTCCTGTTCTCAGGCTGATTTGGTTGTTTCTTAAATGGCCTGTCCCGGCTGTGTTTTAGTGCACAAAGTAGTGATCTCATTTGATTGCTCCAGGTGATACTGTTTCCCATTCACTGTTTTAACTTTACAGCATACTTATTGTAGGTTGTATTTCCCTCAACCAAACACTTCAAATATGTCAAAATCAACTCTTGCCCTCAAGTACAAATCACTTAGCTTTTCCAAACCTTCAACTTTAAGAAGTATTAAGAATGGTCATACAATATGCAGGTAGGTTTTATTTTAGGTTTAGTTTATTAATTAACTAATTAGTTTTTTGTGGCTCTGGGGATAGAACCCAGGGCCTCACACATGCTAGGCAAGTGCTCTATCACTGAACTACAATTCCAGCCCCAGGTTTGCTTAATTTAAAAACCACTGATGGAGCCAAACCAAAACTTGGGGTTTTCATTTAGTATTCACTATAATCCTGTAGTCCAAAGTTTGATATGGCTCTTTATGACCTGAAAGGGTTGTGCTTTCATTATTAGTTCTCAATTATGTAGTTTAAGAACTAAAAATAAGCTGGAGCCGGGGTTCGGCAGTTACGGTGCTTGCCCGGCACGCACAAGTACGTAAGTTCAAACCCCAGCACCACATTTGTACCCAGTGAAGTCTTGGAGCAACAAAAGACACATGAAAAACTAAATCAAAATTGTTTCTCTTTTTCTCACTCTTTAAAAAAAAATTAAAAGTAAAACTGATGTTAGTAGATTTAAATCTTTGTCATTTCCTTCCTTCCTTCCTTCCTTCCTACCTACCTACCTACCTACCTACCTACTTACCTACCTACCTACCTACCAGGGATTGAACCCAGCAGTGCTTAACTACAGAACCACATCCCCAGCCCTTTTTTTATTTTTTATTTTGAGACAGGGTCTTATTATTTGCTCGGGGCCTCACTAAGTTGCTGAAGCTGGCTTTAAACTTGTGATCCTCCTGCCTCAGCCTCCCGAGGTGCCGGGATCAGGAGAGCATCACTATGCCCGGCATCTTTTTCATTTTCTGTTGTTGAATAACGAGCTGCAGGTTAGCTCTCTGCATTAATATTTCTCACATCCGGGCTGCTATTAATTAACATGCTGATAGCCTCACCTTCCCTGAGAGAAGTTGGCTCTGTAGTTAGGTTAGAAATTCTAGAATGATGCAAGTTATCAACAATGATGTTGTCATCTTTATTGGTGCAATGTAATAATATATAATAATGGGATTTGTTATGCTATATTTGTACATGCATGTAATGTAATTGAATTAATCTTATTTTCCTTTACCTCCTCTTTTCTCCCTTCCTCTCCCATCCACTTACTCTACAGACCTTTCTTCTATTATTGCTATTATTTTAATTAGTGCTTTACAGTATATACAAAAGCATGATTCATTGTGGTATTTTCATACACAGACATGGCATAATTTGTTCCCCAGTACTTCCCCATGCCCTTCTCTCTCCCTTCCTTCTTGATCCCTTCCTCTATTCTATTGGTCTCCCTTCTGTTTTCATGAGATTGCTTTTTTATTCCAACCCCCTCTTTTTACTCTAGCTTTCATATATGAGAAAAAACATTTGGCCCTTGACTTTATGAGCCTTACTTATTTCTCTTAGCCTGATGTTCTGCAGTTCCATTCATTTGCCAGCAAATGACAGTTTCATTCTTCCCTGTGGCTGAGTAAACTGCATTGTGCATATGTACCACATTTTCTTCATTTCCTTGTCTGCCAGTGGACACCTAGACTGGTCCCCTAACTTGGCTGTTGTGAATTGCACTGCTATCAACATTGGTGCGCATGTGTCACTAAAGCAGGGTGCTTTTAGTTCTTTTGACTAAATACCAAGGAGCAGAATAACTGGGTCATGTAGTGACTCTACTCCTAGTGTTTTGAGGAATCTCCATACTGAGTTCCAAAGTGATTGAAGTAATTTGTAGTCTCACCAACAATGTGTAAGTGTACCTTTCCTTCCACATCTTTACCAGTTATTATTGTTACTCATGTTCTTGATGATTGGCATTCTGACTGGAGTTAGATGAAATCTCAGTGTAATTTTGTTTTGCATTTCCCTGATTCACTAAGGATGTTGAATTTTTTTTCATGTTTGTTGACCATTTATTCATATTTCTTCTTTTGAGAAATGCCTTTTTAGATGATTTGCCCATTTATTGATTGGGTTGTTTTTCCTGGTATTGTTTTTTTGAGTTCTTTATATATTTTGAATAATAATCCCCTGATGGAAAAGTACCTGGCAAAGATTTTCTCCCATTCCACAGAAATACTCTTCACACTATTGTTTCTCTTGCTGTGTTGACCTTTTTAATTTGATGCTATCCCCTTATTGATTCTTGCTTTTATTTCTTGAGTTTTAAGGGTCTTATTAAGGAAGTTGATGCCTGTGCAGTGTATTGGAGTGTTGAATCTGTTTTTTTTTTCCTAGCAGTTGTGGTGTTTCTGGTCTAATTCTTAGGTCTTTGGTCTGCTCTGAGTTGATTTTTGTGTAGGGTGAGAAAGAGGGATCTAATTTCCTTTTTCTACGTATGATATAATTTTCCCAGTACCATTTGTTAAAAAGGCTCTTTTTTCCAACGTGTTTTTGGCACCTTTGTCAAGGATCAGATGACTCTGCTATGTGGATTTGTCTCTGCATTCTATTCCATTGGTTTTCCCATCTGATTTAATGCTAGTCCCACGCTGTTTTTTGTTACTATACCTCTGTAGTATGATTTGAGGTCAGTATTGTGATGTTTCCAGTGTTGCTTTTATTGCTCAGAATTGCTTTGGCTATTTGGTCCAGGTCTCGTATTTTTCCACATGTATTTTAGGACATTTTTCTAGTTCTGTGAAGAATGCCATTGGTTTTTAATGAGGATTGCATTGAATCTGTAAGATGGCTTTTGGTAGTATGGCCATTTTGACAATATTAATTCTGCCTATCCAAGAACATGGTCGATCTTTCCATCTTCTAAGGTCTTCAATTTTTTTAGTGTCCTATAATTTTCATTGTAGAGATATTTGATCTCGTTGGTTAGATTTATTCCCAGGTAC
Organism: Aplodontia rufa; assembly: GCA_004027875.1. Taxonomy (NCBI): domain Eukaryota; kingdom Metazoa; phylum Chordata; class Mammalia; order Rodentia; family Aplodontiidae; genus Aplodontia; species Aplodontia rufa. The sequence goes on along the minus strand of PVKS010003281.1, from coordinate 55,572 downwards.
TTTTTTTTTTTTTTTGAGGCTATTGTGAATGGGATTGTTTTTCTGACTTTTTCTCAGCAGGTTCATTATTGGTGTATAGGAAAGCTATTGGTTATTGATTACGTTGATCTTATACCCTATTACTTTGCTGGATTTGTTTATGAGCTCTAGACGTCTTCTGGTGGAATTTTTTGGGTCTTCTAAGTATAAGATCATGTCATCAGCGGAGATAATTTGACTTCTTCTTTTCCTATTTGTATCCCTTTAATTTTCTTTTCTTGCCTGATTGCTGTGGCTAGAATTTCAGTTTACTATATTGAGTAAGAGTGGTGAGTGGACATCCTTGTCCTGTTCCCAATTTTAGAGGAAATGCTTTCAGTTTTTCTCCATTTTAGTACAGTGTTGGCTTCAGGTTTGTTGTGTGCAGCCTTTACAGTGCTGAAGTAAGTTCCTTGTATACTTAGCTTCTCTAGCCTTTTTAACAAGAATCGCTGCTAGCTTTTGTTTTGTTTTTTAAATTTTTTTTTTGAACAACCATACAAGTTTTTTTTTTAAACAAAATAGTATAAAATGTGTATAGTTTCTGGATACTAGATTTATCCCCAGGAGTGCCCCCTCCAATTACCCACCCGTATCCCTCCCTTCCCTTACCCACTTTTTATTGAAAAATTTAATCCGTAAATGTGGAACAAGGTATATACAAATGTAAAATTGCCAGATAATAAAATATTGACTTTTTTTTACAATAAACCATTCTGAATATTTGGAAAAAAATTTATGATTTGGAAATCTGACTGGATATTTTTTCTGTCAGAAGCATCCAACTGAGAAGGGGAGCAAATGTGTCTGTGGTCACATAAATCAGTTCTTTTGTTTTACATCATTGGCTCTTGGGTATTTGACAGTATTTGGAGACATTTTTGATTATTAAACTGGTGACATCATCTTTGGGGACACTTCTGAACTTGCTGTGATGTTCAAGGCAGACCCCTCAATAGAGAGTCAGTAGCCCAAAATATCAGTAGTGCTAAGTTTGAGCTGCCTCACATTCTCACGTTGTGTTCATCTAGCAGAGTGCCTCAGACCCTCAGTGAATTTTGAATTCACCATCATTGCCTTCCAGCCATTGGGAGCCCAGGCCCGAGGACGCTGGTTGGGCGCTCCTTTACTTGCTGCCTGCCAGTCGCACGCCCCTCCTGGCTCCAGCTGCATGCTGTGGCTAGGAGAATGTATTCTAGAGCTTTTTTTTTTTTGCTAACTGCCCTTTAACCAAACAACTTCTTCCCCAAAGCCAAAACACATATGTGTAAGACTGAGTTTGGAGTTGTTTGGCTCAGTTAGAACATAAGCCCAGGGAAACAAACACTGAAGAAAAGTGGAGGTGAGATTCAAGTTACCTTTGTCAGGGCTGTGCAGATGTGGAGTAAGGAGTCCAGCCCACACCCTTGGCCATGGTGGGGCACTGTGGCGTCTCCAGGTGAGCAGGCATCTCATCAGGAAAGGGCATTTGAGTGATGGAGGGAAGGAACAAGGTTTGTAACAGGGTAAGCCTAAACTGAAATCCTGATCTATATCTTAATTGCTATTGAAATATAATTTGGTATTAATTACTTCTCTTTCCTGATCTATAAGATAAAATATATTGAGACCTTTTTTTTTTTTTTTTTTTAAAGAGAGGGACAGTGACAGAGAGAGAGAATCAGTTTTATTTAGTTTTTCACATGGCTTTTGTTGTGTACATGGTGCTGGGGTTTGAACCGATGTCCTTGTGCATGACAGGCAAATGCCATAACTGCCAAGCCACTGCTCCAGCCCTGAACTCATGCTTTTAAATGTTAAAAATTCATACAAATGCTGATGTTTGCTATAGTTTTAAAATCATGTTAAATGAGATACCATCAAGTCAGACTGGCACTATAGGAAAACAACCCCACTTCTAAGAACTCTGGGTGTTGTCACTGTAGTAGGAGAGGCGCAGCATTAACCTGTCAGTGTGGTCAGTCAGCAACATGACCCTTACTAACACTGGCAAAAATAAGCAGCAGAAGGGATCATTGAAGCTGAAAGTACATAGTGATGAGCTTTTGTAGACTGCTTCGTAGTCAGCATGTCAGATTAGGTGCCTGTTGGAGTAGAACCTCTGCAGCCTAGAATCGGGTGTACTGCCAGTGGGAGCAGGAGCCAGGAGATTTTTGCATGAGGATTTGGGATGAAGAAACAGATTTAAGCAAAAATGATGTTATTGAAAGTTGTCGTTTGAGTCTAGCTCTTTTTCTAGTTTTCTAATGTTCTCATCAGGGCTGGAGCAGTGCTCAGTGGTTACAGCACTTGCCTGGCATGCGCAAGGACATGAGTTCAAACCCCAGCACCACATACACAAAGAAGTGTCAGAGCAACAAAAGCCACATGAAAAACTAAATAAAATTGATTCTTTATCTTCTCTCTCTTAAAAAAAAATTGTATTCCTTCCTTATCACATCTTAAAAAAAAAAGAATGTTCGTATCACTTCGGAAAGCCTTCGGTAGTAAATCAGTGAATGTGGCTGCTGCTGTTTTATTAGTGTGCTGTATTTTCCTACCTCAGTAGCAAATCAGTTATGTTCCCCATGTTTTTCCAGGATCAAATGTTAGTAGTTTTCTGCTTTTTAGTGGGTCAGGTTATCAGAGAGGGAGGGACATTATTAGTTCACATTTAACATATTCATTACAGTGGCCTGCTCTCAGGTGGGTTTTTTTTTTTTTTTCATTTCTTTCTTGTTGCCCTGTGTCTCTTGACCTCTTCTTGAGGATATTGTAGGTCATCATGAGGTGAGGGTGATCCACATTCCAGAGCCCCATTTGCGTTTGTTAGTTGTGGTTTTCCGTTTACAATCATCTTCCTGAGGGCCTGAGCCAAGCCTGTCTGTGGCTGTTTTCCTCTGGCTGCTGGCTTACAGTTCTGCTGCCAAAGCTGTGGTCATTGGGGCAGTAACAAGCGCCGCTCTCTTCTGGGCCTTCTGGCAGTGACCCTGGACCTTGGCAGGATCTGCACAAGTGCTGATAGTCTTTACGTGTTGCTCCAAGCTTCAGGATTTTTATTCCAAAAGCATGGTCGCTGATGTCCAGCGGTTATAAATTGCACAGGTAGATCTCTGTTATATTTTTATTTCAAAGTTTCTCTTTGAAAGTGATTTCCTGTGTGCTCTCCTCCGTGTACATTTCCCTTGTTGAGGACTTACAGTGTTGGCACTTGTGTTCAGGTTTCAAACAGATGCTTGAGCTGTGTGATCTGTAGGGGTCCTTTCAGGCTTTTCATTGTGTTCTTCTGGAGATGCTCAGCATGCATGTGTCTTTTAGGAGATGGTGTGTAGCTGGAGCTCAGACCCAGGGAATTCTGAGCACATATCTAGACTAAGCTGCGGCATCTGCTGGCGGGATGCTGAACTGCAGTTGATGGCTGGGGAGTCTGAACCCCCCGACTCCAGAAGCCAAGTTTAGAAATGGTGCCTAAGCCAAATGCTGGAAAAGGCTTGTATGGATTGAGCGCCTTAGGGAAGGCAGAACCTGATGCTTAAAGCAGTTGTTGAGACTTCAGCCTGTGAAAGTGCTCCAAGCAGATCAAAACACACCAAAGGGCAACTCTATGTGGGGACTTGTTGTGTGGCAACACAGGACCAGTTTTATGATAGAAATCAGTGGCTTAAACCCAGCTCGGAAATAGTTTGTGTGAAAATGAAGCAGATCCTATCAAATTTTACTAAACATAACTGAATGATAGTCGAAATATTTTTCATCCCTATCATTGAAAAAGAAATCAATAGATCTTAAGAATGAACTAGTCATTTAATTGATAATCAGTCCTATGTAACAGACACTGTGACATGACATGCCAGCTTGTCCCAAGATTAGGCACATGCACATTTTCCTTTGCTGTTGAAATTGAATATGATGCTTTTAAAGTAAATGCAAAAATACAGTGTTTAAAAGAGGCATATCTGTAAAATTAATTGATGTCATAATTTAAGTGATTTGTCACTCCTCCTGAGTTTCCTCTTCATGTTGATCACACAATTGGAAATGTATAGGATAAGTTATGTAGTGGAAAAACTCAGAGTGTGGATTTTATTTCAGGGCACACATCCCTAGTGGCAGCTGTCTGCTTGTCTTGCCCTGTGCTTTAAGATGGAGTAAGCAGATCCTGAGTTGGCTTCTTCTTTAAGCGGGCAGCTTCTCCTACCTCACCAGGGCTGTAGTGGCAGAGAGACGAACAGCCGCACTCACTGCTGCTGCCACGGCTGCAGCCAGGAGTGGAGCAAGGTGTCATTTTTGGCTCTTGTCATCCCATGGCATTTGTGACTCAGTACAAATAGTTGCTTCTCATATTACTCATTGCTCTCCTTCTGTCTGGTAGAGCCACGTGAGAGCTTCCAGAGATGTGGTTAGCTCAAGTTTTCATAGAGCTCTCACCTCCGTACAGAAATCCCATGATACATGAGGCTTTTAAGAATGCACATCAAATTGGATTAGAAAGCTCTGGGCTTCGCCTTATGTTAGTTCCCCTTCATCCTCAGGAAATGCTGTCCAGGACGGATCCCTGAAACCAACCCTGTATGTATTTTTATCCTATACATACATTCTTGTGGTAAAGCTTAATTTACAAACTAGGCACAATAAGAGATTAACAATAGTAACTAATAACAAAATGGAACAGTTATAGTAATAAAATTGCCAGCTTCATTGCTCTTGTGCTTTGGGACTGTTATTAAGTAAAGTATGGGTTACTTGAACAGAAGTATGGCAGTGTCAGGACAGTAGATCTAGTAACCTAGACTGCTGCTAAGTGACTAACAAGTGTATAGCATATGCGCCAATGGGATGACCCATGTCCCTGGTGGATGGCGAGGGATGGCACAAGATTTCATCACAGAGCTCAGAACAGCACGCAATTCAAAAACTTATGACTTACTACTAGAGTTTTCCATTGGATACTTTTGGACTCTGATTGACAGCAGGTAACTGAAGTGGTGAAAGGCAAAACCTTGGAAAAGGGGGCTAATGTACTTTAGAGTCCCTGGAACTCGTGAAGAATAGGTTCAGTTTCTAAAGCTGTCTACAGATGTGTGCATGGACAGGTGTACTTCAGCAAGGGCTAAGGAAAAATATGTCGTGCATTTGTTGAACTTCTCTGGAGGCAGAGGGTGTGCCAGGAGCTTCCCAGCTCATGTACAGGCTGTGTTCCAGATTGTCACTCCACATAAGGATCCTCTCCTTATTCGGCTTTTCTGCTCTGTTGGTTCCTTCCCTCCACCTGGAGACCTATGCAAGGCCTCCCTGCTCCACCCCAACCAGCCAGCTTCTGGCCTTGGCTCTTCCTATAGTTACTACCCTATCTATGATCGGTTCTTTAACCCATTATATCTTTTTTTTTTTTTTTTTAAGAGAGAGAGGGACAGTGAAAGAGAAAGAGAGAGAAAATCGATTTTATTTATTATTTATGTAGCTCTCATTGCTCTGATATTTTGTTGTGTATGTGGTGCTGGGGTTCAAACCCCATACCCTTGTGCATGCCCAGCAAGTACTGTAACCTCTGAGCCACCACTCCAGCCCCCTCATGTCTTCTTAATTATTTAATTAATTCAACTGGTATTTTTTGAGTGTCTCTCAACTGTGAGGTATCATACTTAGAGACAGGGACCTTGCATCTCTGGGGATGCAAAGTTTTTTTCAGTGCTGGGGTGGAACCTAGGCATCGTATTTGTTCTAAGAAGCACTGAGTACACGTACTCCAGTTCTACAGTTTTTTTTTTGTTTTTTTTTTTAGACTTATGGAAAGAGGGTATAAGTGCTCACTTGCCTCACTCAGTGGGGGCTAGAGTTGACGTCTACCAGGACCACAGCAGAGTATATGCCAGGAAATTACTAGAGTACAGTACTAACTGGTCTGCAGACTTGACCTACTCATTTCTCTTTTCCATTCCAGAGTCCCACATTGCAGGTAGTTGTCCTGCCTCCCTCCTTGTCTTCCATGACTCTGCCTTTTTTTTTTCTTTTTTGTAGAACTGAGGACGGAACCCAGGCGCATTCTAGTATTTTAAGAACAGGGTCTTACTGTATCAGTTACCTGGATGGCCTTGAACTTAGAATCCTTCTGCCTCAGCCTGCTCTGTACCTAGGTTCACAGGCGTGAGTCACCACATCTAGCTGATCCCGACATTGTTGAGAACTGGTTAGCCACTTCGTAGAAGTCTCCCATTTGTGTTTATCTGATGTTTTTTCATGCTTAGACTGAAATCTTGCTTTTTTGGCTAGAATACCATGGAAGTGAAGTTGTGTCCTTTTCAGGGAGCACCTAATCAATGTCTTATTACTGGTTTTTTCACCAGAAGTTAAAATTTTTTCTCTTAGAAGTGAACGAGTAGAAAATGCTTTGAGACTGCAGCTGTCCTGCTTCGTGTCCTTCATCTGCTGATCTGTGCGTCCACCGTAGTTCTTGTCTGCTGTAGTGTGTGCATGCCGAGTGGTGATTTTCTGTTTCTGTTTTTCTTTCTGCATATGCTAATTGGAATTTTATGTTAAGGCAGAGCTGCTCCAGCCTTCCCATCTGTTTGTTTATTTATTTATTCAACTTCTCAGATCAGGTGGAAAGTAGCTGTGGCCACTGCTTCCTCGATACCACTCTCCAGACCTCATTTCCACTTAAATCTCCTGGAGGCAAAAGTGTTCCCTGTGTGACATTTGTTCTCCTCCATGGAAGTGAGGGGGAGCTGAGAGGGTACTTAGGAGGGTGAGGGTGGAGAAGCCAGGGGGGGACAGCTGGAGGGGTGAGAGGAATGGGCATGGGCCTGCCTTTAGTCCTGGTGATCTATGGCGATGGGAACAGAGGAGAGGCTACAGGGTGTGGAAGGGCAAGAATGTTTTCAGGTTGTCACCTGACTTGACTGGGGCCTTTTCCCTCCACGTAAGTAACCATCTTTGCAGGGCACCCATGGGACTATCCTTCAGAGGAAGCGCAGAGCTAATGGCCAGATGGAGCACCTCTCGTGCATGTCATAGGGAGCTTGGGGCTGCAAACAGAAGACACGGTGGGAACAGAGCTGATGTCTGCTCAGAGCTGCAGACCATGCTCTTGTCATGTTGTCACTGTGGTGCGGACTATGAGTTCACTCAGAGCAACTCTCCCTAGCTCTCTTTGGAGGACTTTGATCCCTGCTGTCGAGTCCCTATTCTGCATGTGGGGAACTGGAGAGGTTGAGCAGCCTGCCAGATGCTTCTGGCATCCAGTCCTGGAGTGGAATTCAGAGCAGCTCTACTAGACCCAGGGCCTGAGCTCCTAGCCATGGGGCTAGCCGGGCTGTAGTGTTGTCTTCAGGTTTGTTTCTGTTCTTAACACAGTTCTTTGGTTTCCATGGCAGAACAATCTGATTTAAAATCCTTCTCTTGGGCTGTTACTTCTGTAGGAAGTTGGCGTAGTCTGTTTCCTGGGGTCCATGCGCTCCTCTGGGTGGTCCGGGGAACTGCTTCCCTGCAGTTCTGCAGCCTCCCACACCAGGGATGGAAATGTGCATTCCTAGGACACAAACCAGGGCCCTGCTTCGCAAAAGCTGTACAGAAGTTATTGCTGCACTATTACTTTTTATATTGTTATACTTAACAGTTTTACTTTTAATGGTATGAAAAATGTGAATAAACTTAGAGCTTGGGAACTGAGCCCAGGCTGGTGTACTCTCTGGAGAGTTGCCAGTACCTTGAGAGCTTGGCTGGGCCACGGTTGTCTCGCTGAGATGCCCTGACTCATGTCCTCCCTTGTTCCTGAGAGCCGACCTTGGTCATCATTAATTTGTGTTAAATCTATCAGAGAGTCTTCTTTGCGTCGTGTGTGTGGTTTCCAATTTTGTGAATTATTCGTTCTAAGCATTATCTACTTTTCATCATTTTCATAATAGAGGCTGTTGATGTGTCCTTAAAAACCTAATTTGTGGTTTTAGCTATGCTTGCTTGCTTGTATGTTTCGCAGTTCAAATAGAGTCTTCGCCTCCTGAGAATTCAGCACTCTGTTTTTTCTCTTTTTTCTGATTTTAGTTTCAGTGGCCTTTGCGGGGCTTGAGAAATGACATGCTTTTTCTGGGGAAAGCTGTCCCTCGTGTCCTGTGGATGGTGACTGAGGGGGCCCTGCAGGAGGATACTGAGTGACACATCTGTGTGAGGCAGCAGGGTTGGCAGCCCATGCTCTGTGTCTTCAGGCCCAGATACCAGCATCTATAGCTGCCCTGTTGACTAGTAAGCCTTCTGTCCCACAGCCCTCCTCCCCTTCCTCAGCTCCTCGACTTGTTCTTGGCCCCTTTAGAAAAACTTCCAGCTTTGCTTAGAAATAGATGTCCAGCCAAGCAAAACATAGGTGTCATCCCTAGTTTCTCTGTGGTACAGATGTTCAGCAGAGCACCTAGCATCATGCAAGTCCCCAATGATAGGACTGAGTGAGAGAGGGTGGCCTGTCCAAGGAAGAAAGACTTCCCCACCATGTGCCGACCACTGTCAGACCTTTCTTCTCATGTTATGGAGGTGTCAGAAACTCCTGCCTGCCTGGAAAAATCTGCCACTTAATTAACCAGATTAGATCAGAAGAAGCCTCCAGTACCAGGTCCAGTTGCCGGTCATTTAGTTCTATACACTGAGAAGTTCAAGTGGAGCCTCCCTCCCCAGACTGCGCTGCCAGTGCATCCGTGTGCCAGGTGGGTCCAAGGTGACTCTAATCCTCATTGTGGCTGCACTTGGGGCTTTGTCTCAGTTTCACAGCAAGGAAGCAGGCTGGAGATCCACAGCCACTGGGCTACCCAGCCAGGGCTGGAGCCCAGATATACCCCGTCCAGAGGCTGCTCCCAGCTGACCCTCTCCACTCGCCCCAGTGCCAGCTTTACCGGTCCGGGCCTGCACTACAAGTCCTGCCTCCCTCCTTGTCTTCCGTGACCCTGCCTTTTTTTTTTTTTTTTTTTTTTTTTTTGTAGAACTGAGGATGGAACCCAGGCACATTCTAGTATTCTGAGACAGGGTCTTACTCAATTACCTGGATGGCCTTGAACTTAGAATCCTGACCATTAGAGCCTTGTGACTCCCCAGAAGTCTAAAAACAGAAGAAACTTCAGGAAAAATCTTTCTTGCAGCATGCTTTTATTATTTTAAACCCCCAAAAGGTTTGTATTAGTTGACTAAGTTTCCTATTCTCTCCAACAAGAAGTTTTGACTTGCTTGGTTCTTAGTTTGTTTGGTAGAAAAGGGGCTCTGTGTATATTTTTGAGGAGACTTGATAAGTGTCCCATGAGAATGCTCTTTTGAGTGCAGTCAAATGTGTGGCATCCACACCGCTTGACCTTGCTGCGCCCATGCTTCAGTGCCTGCAACACTGTGGTTGTCACTTCTTGTGAGCTGTGTGGCTCTGGCTGTGACCTTCCTGGGGCCACCCTTCATACCCTTCCTGTGCTCTGAAGAAAGATAATGTTATGAAAGCATGAGGAGGGAGGAGAGGTGACAGTTTGCCTCCATAACATCAAACATTGTTCTCATGCAGGTTTTAATCCCATCAGACTGGGATCTCAGCAGCTTTGTGGGGAAGCACAGTGGTGACTTTTCACTGCTGCACTTTAATGACAAGTGGAACAGTGGATTGAGCTTCACTCTGGGTGAACATGAACAAGGTTTCAGTCAGTGGTGAAATGATGACTGGAAGAGTCGGGCTGGTGGCCTTCATGGACAGGATGCCAGGGCGTAGCTTCCCCCCCTGCCGTTAGCTCATAGGGTGCTATTGATCACACAGGAGGGTCTGTGCATCAAGGGCCTGGCTCTTGGTGCTCCTCCTGGAGCATTTGCAAAGGAGGATGGATAAGCTCTGTATCTGCATTGCATGTTGCTGCTGCCTACCATTGATACTGACTGAAAACTCTGTCTTGGATATCTGTTGCTTTGAGACCTTGAGGGCTTACAGTCCACTCTGACATGATCGTGTCTTTTGCTCTTGTGGCAATTCATTTTAGCAGTAAGTTTCTTCTGAGAAGATTATCCATTTTTAAGAGAAGCACCTCTAGTTTTTATTAAGGGGAGATTCTTTTGACTCTCCCACTGCCCTCATTCTGCACCCAGCTTACAGAGCACTGCAGGATGTCTTAGGTAAGTCTGGTCAGGTTACTTGGAGTCTGAGTCCCCTCAATGCACAAAGAAAGGGGCTGTGAGTGTTGATGGCAAGACTGGGAAGACAGAGAGGATATCTTAAAAGTGCTTGGGGGCCATGCATCAATGTGGAGAGTTGTACACTCTTGGTGGTGTTGGCCCAACCTCCTTCCAGGCCCAGGGCCTGGTCTCTGGTGGACTACAATCCCTGCTCAAGGTCAGAGTTTGCAGGACTTTCTGTGTTAGAGGACAGGAGTTAGGAAGCCATTCCTTACACAGAAGCAGCATGGGCCTCTCTCTAACTTTTACCTGATAGTTTTGAAGAGCAAGAGAGGTGATGACATCTTCTAGAGTCCTTGTCCTCACACTGCTGCTCCTGTTTGGAATCAACTATTTATGAAGTTAATCAGAATAAATAAATCCTGTCTTCAGAGGCTTAGCTGGGCATGCATAGTTCAGTAAAAAGGAGCATATTAGGGTTCGCACTCCAAACTTAAGAGTGAATTCAGAAAAGGAAGGTGCTTCCCGCTGAGAAGATCTTTGCTTGGTCTTGGTGCTAGAGGTTGAGCCAGGGCCTCCTACATACTCGCACTCCCCCACTGAGCCACACTCCAGCCCAGCAGAGAAATTTGAAAAAGATTATAAAATTTTTGTTGTACAGGAGAAGTGGCATTTGGAGAAGACAGTTGTTGTGTTGCATGTGACAACCTGTACTGGCCTAGGGCCTAGTGGTTATGAAATGTGCTCATATTCAGCCCCTCAGTGGTCCTGTATAGAATATGGATATGCCACTCATACCTGATAGGAGAGCAGATAGGCTCAAGGGGTGGCTTGGCTGTGCCATGACCATCAGAGGCCAAGACCTGAGTCAAGACCTGTCACTTTGGGCCAGGTTGTGGCTCACTAGCAGAGTACTTCCTAACCACACACACACATACACACACACACACACACACACAAAGATGTCTTAGTGGTCATTCAATTTGGGCCTCTGCTCCTGTGTCCTAGAGGTGTGCCCTGGTGCTTGGATTCTCTTAAAATAGGTCAGTCATTACCTGACAGCACATTATGTGCTCCCTCATTTGTCTGTCTCCCCGAACTGGAATGTGCACCCCCGAGGGCAGGGACTTGGTTTCATTCTCAGCTACTATACCTGACAGAGACAGTGCTCTGTAATTATCAGTTAAATGAGTAAAGTAGCCCAGTAGAATTCTGGGTGTCTGGCGGTCCCATTTCCATCTTCAAGCAACCTGATGGGAGGGTCTGATTACTTGTACTTCACTGAAGTCCCCCCTACCCCAGCCATGAAGGAGCCAGGCTGGGTGGCAGTGCAGAGGCCAGAGCCAGTGCTGCAGAGCTGCTGTGCTCCCTGCCCACTTCAGAGCCACAGAATCCACTATTGTCAGCTCTGAGGCCCACAAGGGGTCAGGGAAGACCAACAGCTGTGCTCCTCAGTGCCGCCCTGTTCTCCTATTCAGACAGTTTTCTGTTCTGTGATTCGTAGATCCCCAGCAGTGATTCCCCAATGACATGGACAAATTCTTCAATATTCAAGGTCAGGTGTTCTGGTCCAGAGAGAACAGGACTGTTTAAAATGCTGTTTCTTATCACTGTGGATTCTTTTCTTCCTTCATGACTGTCACCCCATCTAGCCCATTGTCCTTTCTTCCAAAGGGTCTCATTGCTCTTGGCCCCTTCAGTCCAGCTGTACCTACAGAGCTAAAAGAATCTTTCTGGACTGTAAGTGACAAATGACTGTGCCACATAGCTTTCCCTTCTGCCGGCGGTGTGCTCCAGAGGCAGGGCCACGCTTCTAGCGTGTCGCCCCCCCTCACCACAGCCCTCCGTTGGCCACGGCCAGCTCCCTGGACTTGCCAGGCCTCCTTTGGCTCATTGGCTGCTTGCTCATTGTCTTCCCAAGATGAGCATGACTCCGCCATCTTCTGGTTTCAGCTTTGCTGAACAAGTCTTTTCCCGACCTGGAGGAGATGCCCTGTCGTCTGTGTCGCTGACCTGTCCATTTCTCTTATAGATGCCCCGCTGTCTGGAATTGCTTTTGTCTTCACACCTGTCTCCTCTGACATGTGAGCTTCGTGGCCAGGGCCCTCTCTGTGCTGTCACGTGAGGTGGCTCAGGCAGTACTTGTCAGTGGGAGAAGCAATTTCCTTCCAGTGCTCCATGTAAGTCCCAAGTGGCCTGGAACTGTGGGTGGTGAGCCTCCACACACACCAGAGCACCCGCCCACCATTTTTCCTGCCCCAAGCCACCTCCTGCAGAGCTGCAGCCTCAGACCACACTTTCCCAGTTTATATAATGGTCCCTAATGATGGACACTTTTGTCCCTGTTGGGGCTAGTGCTGAACCTAGTGGGGGCCAGTGTAACTGAGAACCTTCATGGGTTCAGCAGAACATACTGTCACTATGCTAATGGGCTTCAGTGACCCTAGCGTGGGCGTTCTATTTTTTGCCTGTCTTCCAAAAGATGAAATTCACAGTGGGGGAGGAATTGATCAGATGCTTGGCTTTCAGCAGATTTAATCTAGCAGTTCTCCAAATAACTGGCTATGTTTTTGGATGATTGTATTTTTCTCTTTTTTACCTTTTCTATTCTCCAAGGATGAATGGATATGAAATCAGGTTCTGCACTCTGTCAACTCCTGTTTCCATTTGTGCCCACCCAGTGTTCTGTCTAGGCCTCTGACTTAAGTGTTCCCTGCACATGTGCCCTGTGCTGTTTTTCTTTGCCTCTTGCCAGGTCTTCTTTGAACCATGTACATGGTCCCACTGCCACAGTCTCCTGTGAGGCCCCTCCAGCCTGGGCTTTCTGACCACACCACAGCATGTTTTCCCCACTTGAGTGAGTTGCCCTCCTCTGTGTGGTGTTGTGTAGACATCTTTGGCTGTGCAGACTGCTCTGGGGCCTGTCCCCTGGGTTTTCCTCCTGCAAATTCCTGGCCATCTGCACCTTGCACATGGCTGGCAAAGCACATGCTGCTGTCAGCAGTTCAAACCTAAGCCGACTCTCTGGAAACCTGATACTTCTGGACCCACCTGTTTTCTTCCCCTTTGAGCTGGTCACCTGCCACGATTTGGGTGATTTCTGTCTGTTCACAGATCAGCTTTATTCTTTTAGTTTAAAAGAAAAACTGAGTTCCAAAATGTAGCATAAGTAATGTGTTTATTTTTATTTATGTTTAATTTCATTGAGGAAAAATTAGTGTTAATTTCTTATTCTTTTAAAAGAAGTTGGTAACTACGTGTTTAACATGTTTTCTGGTGACAAAGGGGATTTACTGAAAGTCTGTCCTCCCGTTTAGTGGGCGGTGTTAGAAGGGGAGATTGAAGCTGCCTGGGGTCCTTGCCTTGATGACGGGGCCTGTGAGCTAGTAGCTCTGCTGCCTGCGCTCCGTGCAGCCTGGGGCTGGCAGGTGGTCCCCTGTGGGGCTTGAGAGGTGACGCCGTCAGCAGAGTCTGGAGTTGGGAACAAGCAGGGGCTCTGCAGAGGCATGTGGGACAAGCAGTGTGCACCCAGCAGAGAGCCGGTGAGCTCAGGCTCAGCGAAGCCGCCTGTGGATTTGTGGAGTCTGACACGCACGTCGCCTGGCATGCCCATGACCCCTGTGGCCCCTGTGGATGAAGTGACTGCTGCATTTGCAGTTCTTTTTACAGGACACCTGCTCAAGTCACTCGTACCCTGTGCCTCAGCGTCCATGTGTACAACCTACCAAGTTGTGTCTCCTTTATATAAGTGGAAATGCAGCTGAGCTGTAATGAATAGAAATGTGCTTTTAAAGCATAAAGCAGCCTATCAGTGTAACCCACTGGAAGCTGGATTTGAATATCTCCGTGATGTGGAACGGGAAGGTGTTTGTAGGTGTCTGAAAGGCGAGAGGTTGCAACAGACAGAGCAGGACAGCAGCGAGGGAGAGGTGGGGTCCGGTGGGGTTGGCCCTGGCCGTGAAGAGTCTGCAGCAGGCCTTGTTCAGCCTTGCAGGGGACAGGAAGCCAGGAGGAGCCACACAGCCACTGGGCAGGGGCTGGGTTGCTTGCTGAAAGATAACCTTGGCCGCAGGAGATGGATGGTTAGGAGGTCAGAAGAGCAGTTAGCCTGGTGATTAAAAGGTGTTCACAGGTAGCATTGACCAATTAACGTGAAAATTTGAGAGAGAATAAAGGAGAATCTGAGGTTTCTGGAATATACTGGTTTTAACTTTCTTGCTCTAAGTGACTTTGACCTTTCTCTATATCTAACCTTTATGGTCTAGAAAGTGAATCTTTGATACTGAATTCCCAGCTTTTTCTGATTCATCTACACCCGAGATGTGCCACAAGTCGTCTGTAGGGCTTTGCCTCTGAGTCTGAGCGCAGACAGGGTTATTCTGTACTTCAAAATCTGTATTTCCAGCAGCAACTTTTTGTATGCAAAAGTCAAGCCTCGAGCAGATTTTTATTGTTAAATTATAAGCTTTTTGTGAAAGTGAGGGTTTTAATGGGAGTGCTCACCCAGCCTTCACCATGGTGACACACGTTGGCATGTCGGAAGGCAAAGCTGTCAGAGTGAGCAGATTTCAATTTAAATACGTCAGTGATTTTAAGACCGACACTAATGAGTTCTAAAATCTTTGTGTCAGCCCCATGTTTTTTTCCTTAAATGCTGTGAAGTCATTTAAAATTAATAAGCCAGCTTTTATTTGATAGTGTTTACATCAGAAATGCCGCCATCAGCCTTGGAGGCCTGTTCTCGAGGTCTTTTCATTAGTTTGAAGTGAACTAGAGGCTTGGGTTCTGGAACCAGAAGACATTGGTTTCCTGTTCATGGACTAGTAGTCTCACCTGAGCGACCACATGGGTACAGCTGCAGGCACCTGAATGTGGGCTCTTTATCACTTTAATGTGAGTGATTAGTGACAAAGAAGGAGTGTCAGTTAATGTAGATGTGAGCTGGGGTTTTGTTGGGTTAGTGCAGTTACATTGAGGTCTTTAAGAAACCAAACCCCATTGGGAAGAATCAGTGAGAGCACTGTCTGTGTCTCTGTCTCACTCTCCCTCTTTCCTCCTCCTTTCACCTTCCTCTCCCCGTCTCTCACCTGCCCCCACCTTCCCACAGAAGTCCCACTGTGTCTCAGGCCCTTTCTTCTGGGCTCTTGCCCCTAGCCTCTTGGTGCACACTGCTGACTGTCAGGTGCTGGGTACTGCAGAGGTACATGTGCGCTGTCTGCAAGAAGCTTTCAGTTTGGTGGGAATGAAATGCACTCCAATGACAGAATAATGGGAGTGGGGAGCCAGCCCAGAGGAAGGAAGTCAGGAAGGACATCGTTAAGGTGGGACGGATCACTGAGCGGGCAGGTCTGGGCTTTCCAAGTGGAGGTACACTTGGCCACTCAGAGGAAGGGAGGGAACAGAGTGACAGGGGTAGCACTTCACTGTCACAGGTGTGCGTTGAGCATAATTGCGCCAAGTTCTCCCCGAGTCCTGCGAGGTCTTGCTGCTGCTGCTGTGTGTCTCACAGCTAGGGAATCAGGCCTTTCTCCTAGTCTGTTTCAGGATTTTAGTTCCTGTCAACTGGTGGTATGCCAGGACTCGAAGTATCCAAGGCAAGGTTTGCCTGGGTTCTTGGAGGACCCGGACAGCATTGGCACATAGGGAGAAGCTGCTGGACGCTGAATAAGAAATGCAGCTCCCGTGTGGGGTGGGAGGGTAGTGGCTGGGTCGGGAGGTCAGCACTCCCCAGCATGCTGTCCGGTTTTCCTTCTGGAGTATGAGCAGGCACCCTCCCCGCGGGGGCTGCTCCACAGAGGCCTGACTGAATGGACGAAGAGAGTCAGGTGAGCCAGCTCACTGACCTTTTCCCTGTGGAATGGCAGTGGTGCTTCATCTTGAGATCTCCCAGTGCTGATTGGGAGGTGCTGTTTGAATGTGGTTAGAGTTGGTGAATGGCCAGCGGGCTTCAGGAGGCCCTTGCCTGTCCTGGGCCCTGTCCTGCTAACCCTCTGTTCGGAATAGGGCTGGAGGACTGGAGGACATGCTGATCAAATTAACAGGTGATGTGAGTTTTGAGGAGAGGCCACAGAGAAAGCTGCTGGGTGCTGGAAGGAGGAAGGGACCAGCTTCACGCGCAAGTGTTTGGTGTGGTGGGATGCGTGATTCTGCACGAGAGTTCTGTGTCTTACTCTTCTACACCCTGTCATCCGTTTTGTGACTGTGGACATGTTGCTCAAGCTCTCTGAGCCTCAGTTTCCACACTGTTTTTTTAAAGAAGGGGAAAGAAACCTGCCCCATTTCCCCTGCAGTCGTGTGTGACCAGCTGACGTGTAAGGAAAGATGCATTTAGATTTGGAGTGTTTTAAAAGTTCAGGTCTTTTTTTTTTTTTTTTTTTTTTTTTTTTTTTTTTTTTTTTTTTTTTTTTTTTTTAGAAAGAGGGACAGTGAGAGAGAGACAGAGAAAGAGAGAAACAACTTTATTTAGTTTTTCACATGGCCTTAGTTGCTCCAACACTTAGTTGTGTACGTGGTGCTGGGGTTTGAACCCAGGTCCTCGTGCTTGCCAGGCAAGTGCCGAAACCACTGAGCCACCGCTCCAGCCCAAAGTTCAGGTCTTTTGAAATGAGGTTGCCTGCTGCAGTCCTTGTGAGTACTGAGGAGGGGACTCCGGTTAGCTTGAACTGAGGTGAGTGGCCGGTGGCGGTTCGTTCTCCCAGTTACTGCGTACCTGTGACGTTTTAAGGCACGTGGGGGTATTAAAGTACACCCATCGCCTCTATTCTCTCTTGAGGCCCTACTCACCAGCTAGTGGCAGAAATAAGACAAATGGGAAAAAGCTAAATGACAGTAAAACATAATAACAGCTTATCACAGTGGAGGGCTCTCACCAGTTGGGATGGGGTCAGTTACCAAAATTCTACACAAAAATTGCTAAAAGGATTTCAGACACAGGAAAGATTCATGTGATGTAAGAGTTCAAGCACCAAAAGAAAAGAAAATATATGTATATATACATATATAGCTATACTTTAAAGCAGTAAAGATCAACAACAGCTTTTAAACATTAAACCGTATAAACTGTTGGTCGTAGGATTTATCTGTAGTCTGTGCAGACAGTATTCACGGCCAGGCTCACAAAATGGTAAATATGTACTTTTTTTTTTCAGTGCTGGGAATGGAACTCAGGGCCTTGCACATGCTAGGCAAGCGCCCTACCACTGAGCCACACCCTCAGCCCTCCATTTGTCCTTATTTATGAATGGCATATAAATAATGAACAGGCTTTAGACTACTTCATTGATTCCTTAAAATGCCCAATATTAATTAACATATAATTGTTTTTAAGAGAGGGACAGTGAGAGAGAGAGAGACAATTTTTTCATTGAGTTTTTCACGTGGCTTTCATTGCTCCTATACTTCGTTGTGTATGTGGTGCTGGGGTTTGAACCCACATCCCTGTGCATGCTAGGCAAGTGCTGTAATGGCTGAACCACTGCTCCAGCCCTATAATTTTAAAAGAGATGTGGAATAGTTAGTGGCCCCTGTAGCAAAGATGGAACCAGTTTGGGAAGCTTCCTGTTTACTTAGTTTTTCAAATTGAGGTTTAGCGTACGCTCCATAAAGTCCACTTGTATTAACTGTTTGTTAGTTATATACTCAAGTAACTACTGCCGAGAGCAGGACACAGCATGACGTTTCTAGCACCCTAAGGGGCTCCCTGGCATCTGTCCCAGTCTCTGCCCACCCACTCTTTTCTAGGGGTGACCATATTCTGATTCTGTCCCCCCGAGCTCAGGCTTGCCTGCTTAGGAAGCTCCTCTGAGTGGACTGATCCAGCTGGACTCTTCTGTGTCTGGCTGCCGTTGCTCAGGGCCAGCTCTTTGGCTCCAGAAGGCACTGATACGCCTTTGTCCAGGGTGCTGGACCAGCTTGTCCTTCCACCCAGGATGGGTCAAGCAGCTCTCCTTCCTCACCCATGCTTGGCCTTGGGACGCTCCCTGGTGGCCAGGGTCTCTTGGTGGTGTTGGTCTGCTCCTTCTCACCAGTGGTGCCCAGGTGCTTTTGTTGTCCTCTTCTGGTCAGTGCCTATTCAGACCTTTTGCTTAATAAAATGTTTAAAATACTGTATTTTATTTAACCCAACATACCTGAAATGTCTTTTTTTTTTTTAAAGGGAAGGACAGTAAGAGAGAGAGAGAGAGAGAGAGAGAATCAATCTTTATTGAGTTTTTCACATGGCTTTGTTGTGTACATGGTGCTGAGGTTTGAATCCATGTACTCGTGCATGCCAGGCAAGCGCTGTAACCACTGAACCATCGCTCCAGCCCCCTGAAATGTCTTTTAAGCATGTAATAAACATAAAATGAGAAGCAGTGCATTTTTATATTATTTTCTAATCCTTGAAATCCAGTGTGTATTTTTGATAACACATTGTCACTTTTTGAAATGGTAAAATACGTGTAACAGAAAAACAAAATGTATGGAACAATTCTGTGGCCTATCTTGGGTAACCATCACCACTATTTCCAGTACATGTTCACCACCCCACGCAGAAAGTCTGGGAGCATCAGGCAGCAGCTCTGCAGCCCCTGCCCACTGCCTGCCGCTTACCCATGCGGCTGCACCAGACACGGTGTGCGACTGTCGTCCTCGAGTTTGGGGCTTGCCTCATCTATTTCTGAATGATATCATTTGATGAATAGAATCTCTTTTTTTTTTTTTTTTAAGAGAGAAGGACAGTGTGTGTGTGTGTGTGTGTGAGAGAGAGAGAGAGAGAGAGAGAGAGAGAATCAATTTTTATTGAGTTTTTCACATGGCTTTTGTTGCTCTTGACACTTAGTTGTGTACATGGGTGCTGGGGTTTGAACCTGTGTACTCGCACATGCAAGGCAAGCGCGTAACCGCCGAGCCACCTTTTCAGCCCAGAACAGACTCTCTTAATTTTTTTTTTTTTAAAGAGAGGAATAGTGAGAGAAAAAAAGAGAATCAATTTTATTTAGTTTTCATGTGACTTTCATTGCTCTGACACTTTGTTGTGTACATGGTGCTGGGGTTTGAACTTGCGTCCTTGAGCATGCCAGGCAAGCGCTGTAACCACTGAGCTACTGCTCCAGCCTGAGAAGCTCTTAATTTTAATGAAGTCCAGTTCATCACTAATTTTTAAAGAGAGGCTTCTTGTGTCCATTTTAAAAATTCTGCCCAGCCCAGTGGTTCCCAGCTGCAAGCTGGGCTGTGGATCCTTGGGAAATGGAGATGTTGTGGGCTGCCCCAGCTGGGCCAGGCATGCTGCAAACATCCCACGATGCACAGGCAGCCTCACAACAAGGAATGGCCTGACCCCAGGAGAACAGGCCGAGGCGGGGAGCCCTGGCGTGGCCTGAGATGCAAGCAGGTTCTCTTGCTGGCTTCTGGAGCCTCACGACTTCGTCTGCATAGTCTGTGCTCCATCTTGCCGGCGTCCTTGTGGAATTTGAGAGATCTTCAGTCCATATCTGCACCCCTAGTCTTTTATTTAGAATAAAACTCAGGGGTTGGAGTGGTGGTCAGCTCTTTAAGGCTCCTGCTTGGCATGCGCGAGGGTGCGGGTTTGAATCCCAGCACCACATATGCAACAAAGTGTCTGAGCAATGAAAACCACATGAAAAACTAAATACCATTGGAAAACCCCCACAATACTCAGCACATTCATTCCCAGGCGCTTTAAATGGGACGTATTAACACGCAGAGCTAAAGTATTTCAGACCTGAAGGCAAACAAGCTGCTTTTTTTGGTTTTGTTTTTTCAGAAGCTAGAGATTTTTTTCCCCCTTCCAATCTAATCATTAAGAACTGGATGTAGATTTCTTGTTGCCTTTTAACTTTTGGGCTACAACCGTAACAGTAATGAAATGCAGACTTTTTTATTATACAAAAGATTAAATTCAGAAAACAGATTGACTCTCGAGCATACTGCTTTGTCAGGACTCTCATCAGGTTCTCCGTACATAAGCATCGTGGTTGACTGGACATTTGCCAGATGGAAAAGTTTGTCCTTTAGTTTACATAATTGTAGTTTAGTTGTATTTCCACTTATCGGGTCTGTCATAAACCTGACCATTGAGATATGCAACTTTTAAATATTTTAGTGCTATTTTAGAATGGTTGGGAGAAAGAGAAATACTTTCAGAAGTGCTGATCTTTTTTGGGGGCGGGCAGGATTGAACCCAGGAGTGTTTAACCACTGAGCCACATCCCTAGTCCTTTTATTTTTTATTTTGAGACAGGGTCTCACTGACTTGCTTAGAGCCTTGCAAAGTGGCTGAGGCTGGCCTTGAACTTGTGATCCTCCTGCCTCAGCCTCCTGAGTCCCTGGGATTATAGGTGTGTGCCACCTCACCCAGCAGAAGTGGTGCTTTGAAGCCACACATACAGCCATTACTCAAGATGGGGAGGGATGTGATGGGGGCATTTGTCTGTGAGCATAGTGAGTCGACAACTTGTACTCCTGTGCTGATATCTACTTTAACATCAGAATTTATGGCCGTGGAATGGTCAGACAGGGATGAGGCTCTAAGGTTTTGTTTTCAAACCCTTATAGACAGATGCTGCTGTGTTGGGTGCTTTCAACTCCCTCTCACATCCTGCATTCTTGTGAATGGTGTGCATGAGACTTGGACTCAGAACTCCTGGGTTTGGGTCACAGTTCTGCCTTTAAATCACTGAAGGAATGTTGGGTCACTTAGCCTCAGTTTCCCCATCTGGTAATAACTGCCTTATGTTGGTGTTGGGAAGACCAGATGAGATGTTTAAGTACTTTGTGAAATCTAAATCTTTGCAAAAAGGTAAAGGGGCTTTCTCAGCGGACCCAGCTTTTTGAAAAAATTCTTACTGTTCCTTGCATTGTTTTTGTGTCGACCGGATCTCTGGCTCTCCACGTACGAGCTGGGTGACCTGGGGCAAGTGTTTTCTGGGCCTTTGTTGATCTGTGAAATGGGGTGATAGTGGTACCTGTCTTACGGGGGCACTGTAACACATACAGAATTTATGTGCCTGGCACGGGGTGAGCACTCAGTAAGTGCTGCCATTTGTTTTGTTTTGTTTTGTTTTTTAAAGAGAGAGAGAGAGGAAAAGTTAGAGAGAGAGAATCAGTTTGATTTCGTTTTTCGTCTGGTTTTCATTGCTCTGAAACTTGGTTGTATGTATGGTACTGGGCTTGGAACCCGTGTTCTTGCTCATGCCAGGCAAGTGCCGTAACCGCTGAACCACTGCTCCAGCCCCAAGTGCTGTCATTTTTGTTGTTATTGTCAGAGCTAATAGTGAAATTCAGGACCTGCCTGAGTCAGATCCTTTCCCATACAGTTCTTAGAAAAGTGAGTTTTGATTATGAGCAGCGGGGAGTGAAGTAGGCATCACAGGTCATGGAGGAGCTGCTATGGGGCACTTTGGAGCGTCTGCCTGCCCAGCAGGTTGGGATGCCTACCCACCCAGTAGTGAGTCTCCTGCTTTTGTGCCCAGCCCCTCCCACAGGCCATCCTCAGCCCCTACAGGGCTGAGAGCAAACTCTTCGTTAGCATTTTCAGTTTCTAGCCAAATATTTGACACTTAATAAATGTCTGTTGGATAAATTTTCATCATTTGCAGGTCAGGTCAAAGGTAAATTAGATAACCTGAAAAAAAGTAACCTGGTGTCAGAGACCATTTTGACATTTTTCCTTTTTTTTCTTTTTTTTAAATTTTATTTTTAAATGAAATTGTGTGTACGTATGGTGCTAGAAATAGAATTCAGGGCCTTGCCCATGTTAGGCATGTGCTCTGCCACTGAGGTCTCTCCCTGTCCCCAAATGAAACTGTGTTTTGAAATTTTAAGTCATACTTCCATGCAGTAGAACATATTAGAAAATGTAACATAACAATAGGAGGAAAATTAAAGTCTCATTTATTCTACTTGATGATGTTTTGGTGGCCCACAGCCTAAAGGGGCAGCACCCCAGCGTGAAATTCCTTTCCCAGCCTTAGTCACAAGTGTACCTGTGGACTGTGAGCAGAGGAGTCACCCAGACTGCAGAGGTCCTCATTCATATCCTTGGAGGCAGCTGGCACCGAACCCTGGATTCAGCTGATGGAGTACAGGGTACCTGGGATAGTTGTTACAGACGCTTTTTCCTGGGTTCCAAGCCCAGGTGCTGCCCACCCAGAGCTTGTGACCTGGGCTGCGGGCATGGACAGCCAGTATTTGCTGTTGGACAAGGTGTCACACCATTTCCTTTCTGCTTCACAGTTTTGTCTGTTTCAAAGGGCAAAAGCAGGTGCGTAGAACTGAAGAGACCGAAATAAATCCTTATGTGTATAACACAGACTTTATGGAGGCCTGAAAATCGCCTGGTTTTCATAAGTGACTTTGGAAATGGAAGATTCATATGGGTTCCTATGCTGGATTTGGTTCTTTTTTTTTTTTTTTGGGGGGCTGAGGACCAAACTCAGGGCCTTGCGCATACTAGGCAAGCGCTCTGCCACTGAACTAAATCCCCAACCTCTGATTTGGTTCTTTTTAAGATGCCTGTGTAAAAGTGCTAATTTATCATATCATAACTGGCCAGTGTACCTGTGTTTCAGGAACTTGGATATGTCCCAAAGCCATAAATTTGGAACTAAAATAGAATTTTAGTTCTCAGGTGAATGAATGAAAGCTGAGCATCACAGTAGAGCCAAGAAACCATACCACTGCATTAATGGTCATCATAAAACAGCCCAGTTGCCCCTCACTCCTCGCAGAGACCCCTGCCTCCAATTTGAAGAGAAGTGAGTTTTCTTGGCTCTTCACCCTGCTTAGCCTCCTGCCCTCCTACCTTACTTTTTTTTTGGTGGTAGTAGGGTTTGAACCCAGGAGCATTCTACCTCTGTTACATCCTCACCCCCTCCCCTCCCTCCCACACACCTTTTTTTTTTCAGATTTTATTTTGAGACAGGGCAGCCTTGAACTTGGGATCCTTCTGCCTCGGTCTCCCAAATGGCTGAGATTGCAGGTGTGTGCCATGCCCAGTGTGCCTGCTTAAGGTTTCCTTGCCTTTTTCCTACTGTCTGTGTTCCTGGCACCCCACCTGTCTCTTTCTGTCCCTGCTCGTATCTTCTTCCCTGTTTCTTCTTTTCCCCTGCAAATACACTGAGTTCCTCTTTCCTAAAAGGCACAAGGCAGTTGCAGTTGCTGAGTGCTAGATGAAGGTGCTGTGGAGCAGAGTGAGAAACAGCATCCAGCTGGTGGGAACCACTGAGATATTTAGCCACCACTGGGCAGAGTCTAGGCCATCCTAACTGATGAAGTGTGATGTGCTTGTGTGAATTTTTTTGAGACTCACACGTTAGTAATTTAAAAAATGTTTCTTGTTTCTTAGAGACACACTTTTATCACCCCATGATTTCTCTGTGCTGGGGATCCAGGCCTGTGTCGCTGGGTCCCTGTGGGCTCAAGGTGCAGTCCTGGTGGGCTCTACTCTGCAGGGGCCTCCGAGTGTGTTCCCTGGGTGGCCACAGGAATCAACTCGCAGGCCTCAGCTTCTTGCTGGCTGAGGGCTGGAGGTCACCTCAGTCCTTGCTCAGAGCAGTCTCTTACCCCTGCTCCTTTTCCTGATTCTGTGCGGATGCGGCTCATCCTACCGTTCACATCCACTTGCTCATGGGAGTTTCACAGAAGATATCACTTTGGGTTCAACACCCCTTGCTTTTTTTTAATGGACATTTACTTTAAGCAGTCAGGAGGTTAAAAGATGTGGTTATTCTTGTGCCCAGTAGTGCCTCGTTTACCAAAAGTCAGGGGCACTTTCAGATCAAGTGGAGGAGCCATCTATTTTGTAATTGAGAGGTTTGTTTTCCTTGTCAGCTTCTGAGAATAATTTTGAAGAACTTGGCTTTACTTTTCAAACTAAAAGGTGAATTTGCAAAACGACCAGCAACTCTCCTTGGTGAAGCTGGCACAGATCATAATAGCAGCACAACTGGCAGCCCACCAGGCTCACTCAGAACTCCTGCACAGCCCAGGGGTCACAGCCACTCCACCTGGAGCCCACGTGAGTCGTCGGGCGCTAGGCAGCACGTGGGGGTGAACCTGTGTGTGGCAGAGCAGGTGGATGTGAAAGCAAAGCCACTTTGGGCACTCAGGAGACTAGGTGGAGATCTGAGCCTGGCTTTCCACTCCCAGTGTTAATTTAAATGTGCTTCTGCCTTGGAGATCCCCCCACTTTTTTTTCTTTTTTTAAATAAAAGATGGAGTCTTTAAAAAGAATTATAAAAGGAATCCACACATTGAACGCTCTCACTACAAGGCGAGCAGTCTCTTACTTTTCCTTCAGACGAGGTTTATGGCTTCTGGGGAGAACAGGAAGTGGCAGTGGTGACCATGAGTTTGGTTGTATTTGTCAGCATCTGAGTGTGACACCACAGGGGAGGCTTGGTGCTCGGTGGGGCCTTCTCCTGGCCCTTCTGTGCAGTGGCTGCAGCCTTCCTGACTGGCGGCCCAGGATGTCATGCTCCCCTTTGTTGTGCTCATCCCCTGGTGGCTTCTGGCCACCATCTGTAGACAAGACACTCTGCGAGGACAGAAAGCATCTGTCTTGTGCCTCATTTTCTGCTTCACTCGGGGGTGCTGGTGACCATTCGTGGGGAGTGTGCACCGTGGGATGAGTTCCTCGCAGCAACTGGACTGTAATTTATGGGGTAGAAGCAAAGGTTCCACGGACTTCTGTTGACTGCATCTATAAGGAATTCAGAGGTCACTGGAGGTCACATCAAAGTTTAAAGTAAGAGGAATCTTAACTTTGTCTTAGGGTTTGGCTGAGTGAATCCGTGGGAGAAGGGGAAATTATTCCAATCTGGGAAGCTGTGAAAATGGGGAGAAAGCATTTCCCACATCAAGTTTTTTCAGGGTTAAATAATTTAAGATTACTTCCAGATTTTGCAACTTTGTTTTTTTAGAAACTTGAAGGTGAGTGGAAGAATAATGGTCATTTTGCTGAGCAGAAAATCTTAATTGACAAAGCTAATGATCTAGAAAACCTATGTTGGAAAATGTCACTTTATTATATGCGTCTGGAAGTGCAGATGGGAAAACAGATTTTTTTCTTTTTGCAGTAGATTCATTAAGTGTTTAGGAAGAGATTCTCTCCTGCACTATCTTCCCCAGCCTGAGTAATCTGAGGCTGCATCTAAACTACACGTTGTCTGTGCTGGCTTGCTCTGTACAAACACTGAGACCAAGGTTCATCTCTGGGCCGAAGCGGCACCTGCCTCATGCCTCTCTGGGGCTGGGTGATCCCTGTGCCACTGACCTGCTCCAAGTGAGCGTGGCCAAGGCTGAAGATGAGTGATGGTGGAGGCTTACTTCCTGCCTGCCATTTGCCAGGAATGTTCACTGAGCATGGAAGTCCTAGGATCCCATTTTGCCCTCAGGTTAGCTGGATTCAGGCAGGGCGGGACAGAGGACAGCGCCTTTCTCCCCCTCACAGGACTTTCTTGTCCTTGCATGCACCAGCCCTCTGTGGCTGTGCTGCCCTAGGAGAGCCAGATCCCAGGTGTGCTGGCTGCTGCTGCTGTCGTCGCGGAAGGCAGTCTGCTAACCTTTCCTTTTGTAGAGTGTGGGACTTGTTAGTTCCACAAGCCTGGTGGAGTGTTATTTCTTGTGGCAGTGCAGCAATTAACCATCCAAGTGGAAATTATTTCCAGTCCTGTCTCTTTTTGTCTGGTGCCATTTAATTGGAAAGAAGTAGAGAGTATTTTAAGTAAAATTGGGCTTGCTGCGATTGCGATCAGTGTCCCTGTGCCTTCCTGCTGGCTTGTCCCTCCTGTCTCTGTGGGTTTCCCCAGCATTCTAATGTGCTGCCTGTGCGACCATCAGCACCCCACCCAGCCCCTGCTCCTTGGCTCTGAGCCTCAGGAAGAGTGGCCAGGTTGCGACCACAAGCTCGGAGGTGACTCTAGCCTCCTCACACCTGCTCCACCAAGACTCTGAGTCAGTGATGGGAGCCCTGTCTTGGCCTCTGACGTCCGTTGTGCTTTCACCTCCTTTCCTCCCTCTGAGAAGAGCCCCTGGCAGCCAACAGTACTGTGGCCTGCCTCAGGGGCTCGGCCACACTCCATGTGCACTGTGCCTCCATTCCCTCCATTCCCTTCATCCCTTTGTTCTCATTCTTCACCTTGATCTACAGACTGTGCCTATATCTTTGAGACAGTGTCCTGTGTCCCTGCTGTCTTTAATCTCAGCATTTGTCTTCCAGCAACTGCAGCCTGGGCTCTCCCTACTGCTCTGCCAGTGAGGTGACCCTGGGGGGTCTCCAGGGATTCCAGGTCACAGTCCAGTGACCTTCCCATCCAGGTGCTTGCTTCCCCAGGCTTCTCTGGCACTGCCAGGCTGTACCCTAAACATAGATGTTCCCTGAGCTTTTGGGCTCTGGGTTAAGAGCCAGCTGGTCTTCTTTTCAAAACCCAGGTCTGAAGTCCTTTCTCATCTGACTCTGGTCAAATGTCATCTTCCATCAAAAGATGGCTTGAGTCATTATATTGATTGCTGGCTTTCTCATCCAAGAGAACAATTTAACAATTATCTGTTTTCTAGGTAGTGCTTAAAAGACACACACTGATTAAACTATTCCTTCATGGAAAATTTGTTTCCAGAGATTGACTGCTTCCACAGAATGGCATTAATCTTAGAATGTTAGGTAGTACTTCCTCTGAAAGGACAAGAGAGAAATCATTTCACAGGTATCGATCAGTAAAGCATTCAATTAAGAAACTAAGGTGCAAAGTGTAATTTGTATGGAAGAGGAAGTGGTCAGATTTGTATTTTTCCACTTGTGCCGCAGTACTCCATCTGTCCCCTGGATTGTCCTCAGAGGATAGAAATCAGGTAAGGATCCATGTGGTCCCTCCACCTTGCTCTGTTCTTCTGCATTTTATACCCTGTTTCGTTTAAAGATAGAGTCTAACAATACTTTACAGAAGAAATTTTCTTTGACTTCGTTCCTAAGAAATTTTAATGCTGATGGAGATATAGCCAGCAAGTCCTAATAACATCTTAGTGCCTGCTTTTTAAAAAAAATTCCCCTTTCTTGTAGAGTAGTATTGAAGAGAGTTCTGAAGCTTCTTCTGGACCTTTATTGAAACAAATAGGAATTTTTTTTTAATCAACTAGAGTTAGCTTTTTATCACTGTGGGACACCTGAGGTAAGTAACTGGCAGAGAAAAGAGGCTTATTCTCGAGCACTGTTTTGGAGGTTCTAGGCCAAGTCAGGGGCCCCATTGCTTTGGGCCTTTAAAGCAGCACATCATGGTGGGGCCACGTAGTAGCCAGAAAGCAAAGAGAAAAGAGTAAAGGCAAGTCCCAGAGACCCCTCGGGGTCATGCCCCCAGGGATCTAAGGGCCACTCCCCAGGCTCCTCCCCTTGCAGGTGCCCCCAGTACCCTCCAGTAGCACCACCCTGGGACCGAGCCTGTAACACATGGGCCTTGGGAGGACTCCCATCCAAACCACAACACAACTGGTGATGAATTTAAAACAATTTTGCTTCCTTAACAACATCAACCACCAAGCAGCCCCCTTCAACCACTCTCTCCAGTACCGTGGACATTGTAAATTACATTTGGGTATTCAGATGAGCGTCTTGACTTAACATTCTCTGATAAGTTATAACCTGATAATTTAGTTCATGGGAGTTTTAATGGGAGCCTTTTTGTGTTATTTGTCAGATCGCAGGGTAATGTGTTTGGAAATTCTCTTAACAAAGATGGCTATCCAAACTTTAGAGTCACGCCTCTCAACTAGTGTTAGTTAGCTTTTGATAATATAGGAGGAGCAGCTTCTTGACATCTTGTCTAGAGGCCTGCACACTTTTCCCGTGCAGATGGGAACTTTTGTCATTTTGCTGTCCCTGGAATGACCCTCGGAGCTGGTACTGAGAATCTTCTCATTGAACTCTCTTTAGGCATGGGAAACAGAGGAAGGGAGGGGACGCAGATGAGCAGAAGCTTCTCTCCCCTTGGTTGCCGAGCTTCCTGTAGGGAAAAGAGGCTGGTTAGTTCTGACTGTCGGGCTCCACGCTGAGCTGCACACTGAGCACCGCCGGCAGAAGAGGCTTTGAGTCATGCGTGTCCCCTGCATCCCACAGACCCCTGTGGCCAGCCGTGGGCCCGGTGCAGGAAGGCCTTACCCT
The DNA here is from genome assembly GCA_004027875.1 of Aplodontia rufa. NCBI lineage: Eukaryota > Metazoa > Chordata > Mammalia > Rodentia > Aplodontiidae > Aplodontia > Aplodontia rufa. The sequence continues at coordinate 27,302 of PVKS010003281.1, read as the reverse complement.
AGCTCGTGTCATCAGGGGGTTTACCTGAGCGCATGCACGGCAGCTGTGACAAGGCACACTGTGGCACATGCATTCACTGTGGTGCGCTTGAGAATGTGGGGCCTCAGAGGCTCTTTGTTGAGGCAGGCCTCCTGGTCTTGAGGAGCAGTTTCTTACATCAGGGTGCCCTGTCCTTTCCAGAACCCTAACAATCTGAAGCCTGCAGGTTCTCAGATTCTGTGGTGCGCCCTGGGAGTTCATTTCTCTTGGCTACTCATAGACTTGTTTAACTTCCTTTAGGCCTGTGGCCTGAGCATGTAAGAGACCAAAGTTCGTTTCCTTACCAACACACAGCTGGAGAGTTGAAAGTAGCCAAGAAGATAGTGCCAGTGTAAAAGCTGGGAGATAGAGTGGTTTAATGATTGATAAAATGGCAGCATATCTAAAAGCTGTTAGAGTTATCATGAAACCGATAGGAATTCAAGATAATAAAATATTGGAAGTGGTTGGGACACCACTGTGGCATAATTCTAGTGGAGAAATTACCAGAAGGGAACTCTGTAGTGGCCTGTTTCAGAGTGTAGTCAAGGGAAGGAACATACGTATGCGTGTTGTGTGCATGTATGTGCTTCACTGTATATGGTTGGTGCATATGTGCTTTCTGGACCAGAAAGTTTTCTATTCATTGCTGGAGTAGAACCCAGAGCACTGTTCATGCTGAGCACACTCTCCCTTTGCCTGAGCCACACTCCTGGCCCTGGGACTGACTTCATGTGAGCAGTGAGTGGACTTAGGTGTGGTGATGTCTATGTTACCATTCAGGTCTGAGCTTCATGATTGAAGATTAAAGTTTTATAATGAAATACAATGTCATTTCTGTTGGTTTGGAAATGATAGATTCACAGTCTCAGTCTTATTACCTGCCTCTAGACTTTATCATGCCTTTTATCACATGGCTATGGTAAATTTTAGATGGGAACAATATTTGCCAAGCCTTTTCTGGAATTTCACCAAGCAAAAATGTATTTACCATGTCAGAACTTAAAAGAGTTTTCTCATAAATGTAGGACAATTAATCAGCCTTTATTTGAAGTAGACCCCAGAAAAGGGCTATCTGGGTTGTTGCTCCAGCCCTGTAATTTCTTAACCCATTAACCTGGGATGTGCTGTTAGCCTCTGCCCCTCAGTTTTCTCATCAGTAGAATGGGGCTAGTAACGGTGCCTAGTTCAGAGGAGTCTTGATGAAATCCTGCACACACACCAGGTTCCCCAGAGTGCCTTGCACTGAGGGAAGAGCCGTCAGCAGTTGTCAGTGTCACCTGTCTCCTGGAGACGTGGAGGGCTGCTCACACACAGGCTGTAGCATAGGCTCTAAACAGCAGGCACCCTGTGAAAGAAGGGGGCTTCCTCGTGGCGTCAGTGCACCTCTCTTACCAACAACTGGCCACGCTGGTCACGCAAGCCTCTCTCATTCAAACAGAGTGCAAGGTACTCATCCCCTGTCACCGAAACCTAAAGTAAATGCAGTCACACAGAACAATGGATGTGTGATGAAGGCGATGGTGGTGGATGAGTCTAGCCTGCTTTCTTGATGCAGATGTGTTCCTGTGAAGCAGGGGCTGTTTACCATTCTGTGTTGAGGAGTTGCCCTGTGTGTACCTTCTGAGTAAGCTTCAGTCCTGTGGTGGGACTGTTCATAGACCTGAGTCCTTTCTGGTGGAGCTGTCTGGAGCAAGGGGGAGCCCAAAGGCAAAGAAACAGGATTTGAGATCCTAAAGGAAGGTAGAAATAGCTCCCCTGAACCTCCTTTCAGATGAGGAAGTAGAGGCATGAGGGAGCCAGTGATGCCGAGATGGCCTGGCAGGTTCCTTTGATAGCTTCTCCAAGCGTACACTGCATGCCCGGGACAATTTGGATGGGGAGGGAAATTGGTGTGTCAGAGGACTAAGGGACTTGGCCTCTTTTGCTTGTCCCTGGATTCTTAGTGTAGGGTTTCTTCAAACATGTTCAAAGAGAGATTTAAAAATTGTGTGTGTGTGTGTAGGGGGACAGAGAGAGGGAGCAAGTAAGTGAGCGAGTGCATGTGAGGGAGCAAAGGAGAGAGAGGGAGTTGTCTAACTTCTAGGTGGCAGGAACACCTTCTGTTCTCATGAGAGGGAGCGGTGGAGCATGGAGGAGAAGGAAATGGAGAGTGGGGCAGAGCTTCTGGAAGCCCATGGTAACTGCCGTGTGGCAGGTCACCTGTGTGGGTCTGAGCAAACTCTCCTCTCGCTGGAGCGTTATTCAAGGAGCTGCTGCCTCCTGTGCCTGCGCTGTGGTTCAAGCCATTGCAGTCTCCTGAGTCCACAGGGTCACAGCTCTCCTCAAGTGCCCAGGAGGGGCAGGAGTCTTGGACAGAGAGGATGCCTTTGAATGAGGCACCGCGCAAGGCACTGAGGACTCACTGGTGTCCATGGACAGGTCCCTGCCTTGCTGAGCTTACCTAGAGGGCAGGGTGTCATCAGTGCCCACAATCACATCCTGGGATGCAAAGTGAGTGGGGTGGGAGGACTCAGAGCAGAGGACCCTGGGAGGGTGGAGAAGGCCTGCTAAGGACCTTGAGCTGTGCCTCTCGCTCCATCCTTTCTTTTTCTCTTTTAGTCACTGCTCTGACTTTGCCTCTGGACGGTGATCTCCTCCCTGTCCCAACAATGTTAGTGATGCCTCTTCCTTCACCAGTCAGGCTCGTTAAGTACACACAGCTTTTGTGGATAGACGGGCTTCTACTGTAAACTGCTCTTGAACATTTTTTCTACGTTAATACTTGTTAAGTGAATAAATGATTGCCAAAAATGATTGATTAGAACTGAATGTGGTTCATAGTTGATTGTTCTTCAGGGGATACAGATAGTAACTAATAAAAAACATTACAGAGGCATATTTTTTGTAGCCTTTCAACAGATTGCCATTAAATTTAAACTGCATGTAGGTTATAGATTGAGTCATCTTGAAAGTAATTATATAAATTTATTGAATAATGTTATTTCTCCACTAACCTCATTTTTTATTTTAATTTTTTTGTAAGGCAATACATTTTGGTAATAGAAAAATTACATATGTATATAAGTGAAAAGCAGAAAGTCCTAACTAAATGTGTATTGATGTAGTTTAATTTTTATTTGATCCTACTGAGTGAATTCAAAGAACTGTATGATGAAAAATTCCCCAAAGAGTTGGATGTAATCTATGTTTAAAAATAAAAGTCTTAAAAATTGATTTTTTTCCCTCAAGGGTTGCATATAATATCCATGCTTTGATTCTGATTTATGGTCATCAAACTAAATTTTAGATTCAGTAGCTATTTTATAATTTGTCTTCCTGTGAAGCTGTGCTGTATCCACTTAGAAAAGGAGGTGCAAGTGGAAGGGTTGATTGACACAGAAGCTTGCAGTCTTGGTGCTGCTCCAGGCCAGCCTTGTCTGGGGTCGAGGGGGCCTCCAGGTGTTTACTGTGCGGCGTTCTCCCGCCTGCCGTCTTGTCAGTGTTCAGCTTGCCTCCTTTTGTTCCCGTCTCCATTCTGCTTCCTCCAGGGAAAGCCCCCTTCTGCCTTGTTGGTCCCTTTCCCTTGGCCTTTGATCCAGTTCTGCCTTGAAGAGGAGGAGCCTCTCTAGCCCAGTGGGGCTGGCCTTTGCTCCTCTGTCTGGGTTTGCAAGGACAGAGCATTTGCTGAGACACTGAATTGTACGGGGGCTTAGGGAAGGTGCCACAGGCCCCGGAGGACTCTTGACCACATGAGAGGGGGTTCACAGTTCTGAATGCCAATGACTGAACCCACCCCAAAGGGCCAAATGCAAGGTTCCGTGCTGATTTTGTCCTTGTAGAAATAAGGAACATGGGTCATCACTGGCTAGGGGTGTCTGTCCATGGCTAGCAACCTGACTCCTTTTTAATATATGCTTAAGTCAAGCAAAGTACATCCAGGTGTATCTTAGTCAGAAAAATTCAATTGCATAGTGTTATGGCTTTTTATCAGAACAAGCTAGGTGTAACCTCTAAATGTATTTGGTCATTCCTATAGCTGTTGGACAGAACAGTCAGTGAACTACCATGTGTACTTAGGAAACGAATAATTGATTATGCATTATTGTGGGATATAATTCTTTAAAACATAGTTTTTAGGAGTCCTTTTTATGAACCGAGCAACTTTCCTCTGGTACATTCGAATACCTGTTTATTGGCAACTACTGTATACAATTTGGTTTCCTTACAGAAGCAGTGTAGGAAGAAAAGGCCCGGTTTTGAGAAGTGTCTGTGGCTTATGGGCCCTTGATGTTTCTGATCCTTTCCCCTCAGAGCATTGTAAGTCTTTCTCTAGGTCCAATTCATGCCTTCGAGCACTGTTTTAGGAGCTGCCTCCCTGTGTCCCGAATGCGCTTGTCTTTATTTTTTAAATGCGTGTTGCAAATGTTGATCACGAAACCACCTTGACTCAAAGTGTTGTGCTCCTGTGCAGAGCTGTTGATGTGTGAAAGCTGTTCCCCGGCTAGATGTTTCTGAATTAGGGATTCACGTAATAATGGATTCTACTTATTTTGGTTCTCCAGAAAGGTTTGTTGTATGAGCTTAAAATGAGACTGTGGCTGGTTTGTGTAACACATATTAACTGTTTGTTTAGTGTAAGTGCGCGTCTGTATCTCTCATCTCTGATCAACCTGAAAAATTTGCATGCTGCACAGCAGCCATTTTCTTTTATACTTTATTAAATATCTGTCAATTATAAATATCAAGGTTTTACATTAATGTCAAGATAGTACATCAAAAATTCATGGAATATGTGACTTTTTCCAAGGGTATTTAATACTTAATGCATTTGTGTCATTTTTCTTTCCAGAGATATTGACAGGTTTTATTAAGTGTTTGTTAGGGAGATTTCATTTTTATCAAGGGACTATAAAGAGAAGCTGCATGCTAAATCAATTTTTTAAAGCCAGAATATCGTTCATTTTTTTCATCTTCAAACAGTTATAATCCATAGGTTTTATTTAAATTTCTTCTTGGTTTATTTTTGTTTTATGTGAGTGATAGTTCAAGACAGAACTTTAATAAGGATCAGGTATGCTGACTGTAGTGGTTTTTAATTTCCTTAAGCATTGCTACCAGACCCATGCAATATGGTAAATTCTTCAAAATGTCATACTTACATATTTAGCAATATTGCTCCTTTTTATTGAAGCCAAACAAACAATTTTAGATATTAATCTTTTCCAAACACAGTGATTATTTTGTACTAGGCGCAATATTACTGTGTCTCACAAGGAAGGCCTTGTTTTGATGGAAAAGGGAGCGGGAAGAATGCTTTACTGAGCTCCTGGTTTCACCTGAGGATTCCAGAATTCTCTTTGTAAAGTAAGCTCTTTAGTGCTTCAAGTCTTATCATGAGCTGTGGCGGTTGCTCATTTCCCCAACTTCAATTATTTATTATGCTCAAAAGGTAAAAACATCAATCATTTAAAAAATATGCCAGAAATCTGTGGCTACTTTCTGCTTGGGCCCTCTCATACATGCTCCTGTTGGGCCCAGTGCCTGAGAGGCCCGTTCACATCACCTTTCTGACTGTGGCCAGACAAGTTATTTGGGGACATTCCTCATGCATCCCATGTGTATCTGTCTTAGAAACTACAGTCACAGCTAAAACCAGTTGGCCACAAAGAATATATTTTCTGTTTTAATTTCACATTTTTATTTTTGGAGCACAGGTTAGGAGTGTCTTGTGTTGGAGGAGTCTGTGGAGGGCAGGGATTTATTTGCTGCCTGTAGTTATCCTCTCTGGGTTCAAGAACATTTTAGGAGCTTTCCAGTAATTTCAAATTAACCTGATTTCAAACTTCAACTGGAAACAGGGAAAAGGCTTGATTTTTTTTTTTTTTTTTTCAGGGCTGAGGACCGAACTCGGGGCCTTGCGCATGCTAGGGAAGCGCTCTGCTACTGAGCTAAATCCCCAACCCCTTGATATTTTTTAAAATAATTCTTCTCAGAGCTTAAATGAAAATTGTTTAGAATAAATATTTGTCTTTGTTCATTTTTTCAGAATAAGTGAGACATTTATTTTCAACATAAAGTATCTTTCATAGACATATCATTTGCAATATTTCAATGTTCAAGATCTTCATAAAACTATCATAATAAATTCTACACATGGGATAGTTTTTTTTTTTTTAATGTTACTGTTACTAAGGGATTGAACCCAGGTCCCTTAACCACTGAGCTACACCCCTAGCTCTTTTTTCTAAATTTTTAAACAGGGTCTCCCTATGATGCCTAGGCCTCCGACTTGTGATCCCCTTTTCTCAGCCTCCCAAGTTTCTGGGAGTAGAGGTATGCACCACCATGCCCAACTTGAGTAGGATTGTTTTGAGAAACCACCTTGACTGAAGTGATGGCCAGTTCCCTTAACCCTGCTTTGGTGTACACAAGTTGCTCTTGTAGGACTGCTCTTGGAAAGTGACTTGGCCTCGGCGCCCTGAGCCCTCTCCCCTGTGCTGCCAGTAGATGGCGCTGGTGTCACGGTGGCGGGCGCCCTGGTGAAATGGAAGCGGCTTGCTTTCTCGTGTGCCACATTTTGCTTCTGTGTAACTGTTAAGTGCGTGTGTCGGTGGCAGAATAGCTTTTATACCAGAATTGCATGCAGCAGGCACACCCTGTTTTTTAAAGAACAACTATTTCTAACAGATTCTGAAAATATTATATAACCATACAGCCAAAATAATCCTCAAAAATCAATCTGAAAAATGCATTTTTAAAAAAAATTTTTTTTAAATGACTTCATCAGGAGTATGAGCATGAACTTGTTGGTTGGGTAGGCAATGTATCTAAATAGCAGGTGGGTAAGCGTTTTGGAGAGTCCCTCTTCCATTTGTTGGGCCCCTGAGGAGGGGACCCATGTTTGCAGTTTCATAGGGTCCAAGGCTGTTAAAAGATACTCCAGTGTTGGAAGAGTCTTCCTCATGTTTCTGAGGTTCAGCGCTCCAATTTGAAAATTGTCATCATCTTTCCTATCTAATAAGTCAAAGTTTTGAAGGAGGTGTAAAATTTTTAGTACTTATGGGATTTAGCATTGGAATTTACTAAGTTTCAAGATACCATGAGATTCTATAGTTTAAGTGAATTAAAATATTTAATAATAACAAAACAACATTTCCCCACCTTTAGACTGAAGAGGCAGGTGTGCAGAGGTTTCAGTCAACCGCATAGGTGAAATTTCATTTTAATATAAGGGAAAGGAGCTTTTAACAATAGAATACCTTTTTTTTTTTTTTTTTTTTTTTTTTAGTTTTCCTATGGTACTTCTTGTGATCAGATTAGTTTTACACTGGGCTGAGGATGTAGCTTAGTGGTAGAGCTCTTTTTCCCTGGCATGCACAAGGCCCTGGCTTCAGTCTCCAGTACCACAAAATAAGTAGGTAAGTAAATAAATAAATAAGTGTTGCAGGGAGGAGAGGTTCCTATCTGCTGATTTGTACTTGTGAATGAAAAACCTAAGCACTGCCATGGTTAAGTTTAGTACCTAGAAGGAAACAGGAAGCTGAGGGCACAACCTCACACTTATTACAGAGAAAAGGAGCAGAGTGCATCAGTCCCCCCAGCTCCGGAATCTTCGCTGGAGTAGGCATCTTATTGGGATTCCTGGTCTTCTAGAGTTGGCACGGGCGTGCTCTTTGCACTGTGTTCTTTTATATGTTGGTTTTAAACTCGTCTCCTTTAATTTTACCTATTGTCACAAACATGCATTTTGAAGAGTACGTGAACGTGCTTTTACACTGTGGCTCTTGCAAAGGGTTGAAACTGGGCTAGGGAGAGGGGAGAAGAAGGCACCTGGGAGCTAACACCCAATCAGCAGCCTTTTGTAATATATAATTTGCCTAAAATTGTGCACTGAGCACAAGCTTTTGTTTTCTAATTGATTTACGGTTTGAGCCACTTCTACCTCATCCCCGTCCGTCCTGCTCACGGTGCCAGCGAGTACATTACAGTGAGCGATGATGAATTACAGTGCACTTGTAGTGCCAATGCGTCGAGAGTCAGACGACTCGCCGCTCGGAGCTGCGCGTTCACGGTGCTGCAAGGACATGGCTCTGCGCTTTCATCGGCGGCGCAGAAATAGCCACTTGTGCACTCCATCACTCTCTGCAGCCTGTCTATCAGACTGTAGTTGAAACTGAAGATGAAAACGATACTGTTTCAGCTTTTAATTTCTTAATTGAAGCGAAGTTTTTAAGTGCTCGAAAGGTCTAAGTGTGAGGGGGCTGTGAAGAGAGAGTACGAAATGTAGAAAATTTCCTCCTCCTCTAAGTGTGAAGTTTGGGATATTTTTACCAAATGTTCTTTTGTCCAGAAACAAAAGTAGTATATTTTAAAATATGCTGATTTCTGTTATGCTATCTTATTGGTTTACAAAAATTATTTTATGATTTCATAAAACTGTGCTTCTCCTGATTTTCCATGCTTGATCTGCGTTTGCCACAGATGTGCTTCATTCACATATAAAAGTTGACTCCCATCAAATTATTTAAATCAGAGAAAAAAGAACTTTGAATTTATTGGCATGCCTGTAATTGTTCCTTCTGTTGATATAAGGAGATTGGGAATGTGTTCGTAAAGCCCACACAGACACTATGGCCTGAGATCCAAGGGAAGGTGAGAACAGCCTGCTAACTCGCAGGCTCCGGGTGCCTGTTCAGGACTGCTGGCCTCTGTGCATTCAGCCCACCTTAAATTGTATTGTGTGCAGTGTCTGTGGGTCTAGGACCGAAATATGAAGGAGCAGATTTATGGCGGCTGCTGGGCACAACAAATTGACAGTGATGTATGGGAGCATAATAGCGTGATGGTCCCTCAGTAGCACGGCTGGACGCCTCTTGCTTCATTTGGCTCTTGTTAGGATCTGTTAGGCAGCTAAATAATGAAATTCTGCTGACTGATTTCTGTTTCCCCTTTTTCCCTTTTCACCTCTGCTTTCTAAAACTTCTCATTCCCAGACCCATCCTCATGCCAGCAAACTGCCTTTGAAGGATTCTTTCACTTATGAGGACTACAGGTTGGTGTGAGGGTTGGGAGTGTTTCTAAGGGAATGTGGGACCCTGGAAGTGAGGGAAATGCTTCAGTAAGTGACCTGCTGTGACCATTTAAAGCATCGAAGTGGAGACGATCTCAGAAGTTACAGTGAGTAGCTTCGACGAGTATTGGCATTTTAATAGCCATCTAGAAATTGCTATTAATCTGTAGTGATAGGGATTGGTTGAGGTAGTCAAAATCAACATTAGTGTTGGGTAGTTCTAAAGGATATATATATATATTTTCCTTTTAAGTAGATCGTGTTAGTGTGATGTGGAGACAGACTCCTTTTTGAACTGGAAGAGTTAATTCACTTAGACGATGTAATAAAAACTTGTATTCCGCGTTTTGTACAGTTCTGAGTTTCTGGTCGGAAAGGAGTTTTATCACCCTTTACTTCTCACCGAAAATAGATGCTGCGCCAGCGTTTGGGTAGAAGGGCAGGGGTCAGAGGTTGTGAGTCCTGAAGACCCCACCCAAGGGCTGAGACTGCTGCTCATAGCCCACCCCCTGCCTCTCCTTTTCCTGCCACTCCCCCTGCCTCCTGTCAACTCTGGACTTAGTTTTAAGTAACGATGAAAAAGGCCAGTCATTACCTTTGGTGCTTGGGAAAGGTTTTAGAAATGTGAGAGGTCAGGTGGCCCTGCATTTCTGGTTATTTTTTCTGCAGTTGACTTCTAAGCGTTCCAACCTGAATTCACTGTTTTCTTATTTTTATAGGTGGGCAGTCTCTTCTGTTATGACGCGACAAAACCAAATTCCCACGGAGGACGGTTCCCGGGTGACCCTGGCCCTGATTCCTTTGTGGGACATGTGCAATCACACCAGTGGCCTGGTAACAATCCCCCTTGGGTCTGGTCCTCACCATCCCCTTCTCCCTGTGCTCCTCCCCCAGCAACGCCCCCCTCCCACCTGGCTGAGCCTGGCTGAGCAGAAGCTGGCTTCCTCTCACCTGCTAAGGCACCCTGGAAACTGGAGCTGGAGTCTCCTGCTTCTTGCAAAAACCCTAGCTGGTGCATTTATCCGCCAAGCCTCGTTTCAGCCTGTGCTTTCATTTTCTTATCTTTCTTACCACAGTCTAAACCAAGCTTTTTTCCTTATTTAAAAAATACTGACTTATTGAAGACCTTTCTTTCTTGCTTCTCTTTTATGATCCTTTCTCTTTCTTTACTGACTCTGTTTCCAGTTTTTACTCCTCCCTGCTTCTCCCCACCTGTCCCTTGCATGTGCTGGTCCACCTGCCTTTCCACCAGCTGCCCTGGTGTGGGAGGGTTGTGTGCTTGGCCCTGGGCCCTTGGGTGCAGGAGTCTGTGACATCGTGAGGTGCATTTGTCTGTCAGGAGATGTGAAGGGATAGGAGATTTCATGGCTGTTGTTCATTCAGCTAGGAAAGGAGGATGTGGTCCTTCAGGCTCCCAGCACTCGGGTTCCAAGTGACAGCCCAGGTTGGCGCTTTCTATGTTCTGAGAAAGATTTCACAGTAATACTAGGTATAAACATGATAAATTTCAGATAATTTTGAATTTTCAAACATTATGCTAGTCTGTTTTTTGGTCATCTTTTCTCAGCATCCCTATTCTTTGTTGTGATTACTGGTATTATAAATAGATTAAAGAGATGCTATAAGTGATTGTTTCCCATCTAACTCGACAAAATGGCCAGAACATGTGTACTATGTGCCAGACACTTAAGATAGAATATCCTTATGCTAATCTGGGAAGGTCTAGCAACAAATACTCTCTCGAATCTTGAAAGTATTTGTAGCAAGAAAGAATAGTTCCATTTTTATAATTACATTTCTGCCTTAGTTTTGATATGCTTAATTTAATTAGCAATACTGTAAAATAGTAATGTATTTTATGTTTACATAATGAATATAATTTTACATTTCTTTGTTCTTATTTTTTCCTTCAGTGATTTTTTAACTGATTATAAGCCTGAAGTTTTAAAATTTTCAAATAGTTTTTACTATCTGACTCTAGTGTTTTTCTTTCTTTCTTTCTTTTCCTTTTTGGACTAGATCATTGATTCCCAAACACACTTGATTATTATTATTATTATTTTTTTTTTTAAGAGAGAGGGACAGTGAGAGAGACAGAAAAAGAGAGAAACAAGTTTATTTAGTTTTTCACATGGCCTTAGTTGCTCCGACACTTAGTTGTGTATGTGGTGCTGGGGTTTGAACCCAGGTCCTTATGCTTGCCAGGCAAGCGCCGAAACTGCTGAGCCACTGCTCTAGCCCCACTCTTGATTATTAGAGTTCATATTTTATTTCTAAAATCAGAAAGAGAATGCCCGCTTTGTTGTATAAGCAACTGAGAAGGCATTTGCAGAAGCTTCTGGTGAGGTGAGAACTTTTTTCCTTATTTTAAAAATACTGACTTATTGAAGACCTTTCTTTCTTGCTTCTCTTTTATGATCCTTTTTCTTTACTGACTCTGTTTCCAGTTTTTACCACCCTGTGCACTCGATGCCCTGCGGCACCATGGCTGTGGCTCTACCCAGGGTTCGCCTTCTTCCACAGTACAGGGCGTGGGCACTGCCCACACCCACAGGCACCACTTTGTGTCTCTTCCATGCAAATGCCAATAAAGCCATTCACTTTTTTGAATATATCTCAAAATTAAAATGACGAACCTGTGACCATATTTTCCCCAATGCAGTCCACATGGTCTGTACCCTGCCACTGCCCTGGCCAGCGCAACTCTGGCCTCTACAAGGGTCGTTCAGAGCTTGTGTCTGGACAGCGGTGGTGTCAGCATGCACTTTGCCCTGCAGCTGTGTGGAACTGCCTCCCGTGGCACTGTGAGGCTTAGTGGGAAGTGTAGTGCAGTAGGGGCTAACACCATGATGGTGCGCATCCTACACATGAACAGGTCGTCGCTTTTTCGAGTAAAGCATTGACTGGCTCTTCAGGCGGAGATTTTCTTTCTTGTGGCATCTGTGCCAATGCTCCAGTCGGTCCAGCCTGATTCGCAATGAGTGAGTAGGTAGATTGTAACCCAGCAACACCTTCTGCTTCCAGCAGCGGCCCTGAACCCAGTTATGATAGTATGGCCAGTAATTCCAGAGCAGCAGCAGGGACAGGCAGAAGGCAGGTGGAGGCCGGGAACACCTAGGCCAGAGATGCAGGCGAGTAGGAGTGAACTCCCCAGCCACCGGGAGAAGCGCTTAGGAGAGGGGCCTGCATGGCAGTGGGTTGGACAAGGACAGCTCTACCTTTCACACGCTTTGATCAGCAGGTGTCCTTTCTCGGGCGGATTGGTTGATGTGTGTAGGACACCTCTGGGTGGTTTATGGGCCGGTACGTTAGTTCCAGTACGTAAGGTAGTTGGGACTCTGCCAGCCAGAGTGGGATTATAGCTGCAGATCCCCGCAGAGCCAGTGAGGCTCTTTTCAATATATTTCTGTTTGTGTATTGAAGAATCTAAAACCTGTAGATTTCAGTCTCAAAAGCCCACATCGTTACAGTAGTGGACAAGGCCCCCACAGCCTGTTCTCACGGCACCACAGCTGTGACCATCTCTGGCTCCCTGCCTTCCCGCCTCAGGGCCCTTGCATTTGCTGCCTGTGATACTCATTCCTCAGAAGTCTTGAGCCTTCCTCATGGACGGCCCCCTCTGAGGTCACCCTGACCTCTCTTTGCAAGCCTGCCACTCCTCCCAGCCCGGCAGCCCCGCCTTGTCCTACTGCATTCCCCCATCGTCTGTGTATTTCTATCTATTGCTCCTCACCTCCTCCCTGTTAGAATGGAAGATTCATGAAGGCCAGGCATTTTTTTTTTTTTTTTTTGTCTATCTTATTCACATCTCAGCCTTGGTATATTCCAGCACCTGGTAATTTTTTAATGAATGAATGAGTGGAGAATAGATGAATGTATGCACCCACTCCTGGGAAAAAACACCAGAAAGATTAATCCAGAATGTTGATGTGATTGTGATCTTTTCCTTCCTTTTGTTTTTCTTTTGTATTTTCCAAATTTTGTTTGATGAGCTTGTGTTGCCTCATTCCTTTCCCTTACAATAAGGAAAGTAACACGATGCGTACTTGGAGAAGATTTGAAAAACACAGAGAAGAAGAGAGTTAAACTGGTCTCTAGTCCTTGCTGTGTTTACATCCTGGGGGAACTGGGCATCATGCTGTTCCGCCAGTGACACAGTTTAACAGTTTTAAGCTGGAGTCCAGCTGTGGACCTGGCTCCAGAGTCCCCTGTGCAGTTTAAAGCCACCTACAGCTGAGAGCATTGGCCACACAGCAGGCCATAGCCCCTTCCTTGGTGTGCCCCTTCTCCTGAATTGCTAGCAGACTCAACCTTCTTCATCTCCACCCTCTATCAGCACTTGAGGCCCCCCCTGGAGCTGTGCTCATATTTTATTTTCTTCCATGTTTGTCTCTGCTAGACTGTCCCCACCGCTGGGGACTGAGGCTTTTTCACACCATTTCCTGTGGGCCTAGCGTAGGGCCTGGCATGGAACCTGCACTCCATATTAGCAGAAGGGTGATCCATTTGTAGAGGTGTCCTCCTCACCATGTGGGCGAGGAGACAGTGGGAAGAAGGACCCCAATGCCACAGTGCTGGGAGGCTGCCTCTGGACCAGCTCCCTGACCGTTCAGTCTCTGGACCTGGCCTTCAAGTTGAGGCTGCGTGGTACCTGCAGGTTCTGAGGTGCAGGTGGCGTTTCCAGAGTTCCCGAGGAGGGCTTTTGCTGAGCAAAAGGGTCCTGAGGGCCAGAGGCCTCTGTGGTAGCCTGTGCTGGCCTCCTGCCCAGCAGGCAAGATTCCTGAGGAGAGCAGAGGCTAAGATCGCTAGCCAAGCCCCTGCTCTTAAGACTGGCCTCAGGCGAGGCAGGGCCTTGCTTTGGCCTGCAGCTCTTTGCATGGAGAGGAAGTTTTGACAGCATTCTGAGGAAGCCTTTGTCTCTGCCATACAGGAACTTATACTCGACCTCAAGACTCCTGGCCTGTATGGGGAGGTTGCAGCAGGAGGCGCTGGCGCATCCACATGAGGGTTGCACCCGACACGTGAGGCGCATGTAAAGCCTTGGTGTTTATGGGTGTTACTGAGAGTGAGAAAGGACCAGGTCCCTTCCTAGCGTCCCTCCTCTACTGTCCCACTTCCTTTCCTGTAGCTGGCAGGTAGCTGTGTAGCAGCTGGGGAGTGCCCTATTTGCCCTGCAGGAAGTTCATGGTGAAGGGCAGCGCCTCCTGCATTTTGCTGTCAACGTGAAATTTGGGGTTAGAACAGGGACTCCAATGTGGGGCCAGAAACATCGTGGAACTGAGTTTAGTCCATATTAAGTCTTTGAAATGTCCTGAGTGGAATGTTTTGGAATACTTGCCTTCATTTGTTTCTGGTTGCTTTTATGTTTTTCACTGGTCTTTGCAGCATGAAGGGTTTCTAAACATGGTTTATAAACCTTTGGTTTTAGGCACATTGGGTTTAAAGATGAGTGTACAGGGACTTCCATCCCAAATACTGTGCCCTCAGTTCAAAAGTCACCCTCTTTCAGATCCAAATTGATACCTTCATCAGCAAGTAGCACCTGTTGCTGTCTTGAGTCTTTGATTCTCCAGGATTAACGAGGAGGTCAAGTCTTTACACAGTCTAGGAGGTTGGAGGCTGCCCTGCCAGGACTGGATGCTAAGAAAGGGCTTTTGCTGTAAATTGGGGGCCCTGTTCTTCCTGTGGGGGTTCACACCTCAAATAAATCTTCTTGCTTGTGTGCTGAGACTGTGATATTGCCTGGCTCTCACCAAGCTGGGAAAGCTTAAAGAGAGACAGTTTGGGGGGATAGTTAGCAGATTTTCTGTTCTGTTATGGACTTAGGAACTCTCATGTCTCTTAGCCGACTGAGAGAGACTAAGAAGCAACCAAGTTATTTTCCTTTTACATACCTGAAAGGTTGTTTTTTTTTTTTAAACAGTTGGGCAGTTTCTTTTCTTTTCTTTTCTTTTTTTTTAAGAGAGAGGGACAGTGAGAGAGAGAAAGAGAGAAACAACTTTATTTAGTTTTTCACATGGTCTTAGTTGTTCCAACACTTAGTTGTGTATGTGGTGCTGGGGTTTGAACCAGGGTCCTTGTGCTTGCCAGGCAAGCGCCGAAACTGCTGAGCCACCGCTCCAGCCCCCATACCTGAAAGTTTTAATTTCTTCAACATATACATCATTCACAAGCAGCTTTTCTTGTCCCCTATTGGCCAAATGTTAGATAAACATGATCCTTGCATGTCAGCGAAGAGATCCTGCTTTGCTGGTCACCAGCATGCAGACACAGGCTTGGCCTGCCTTGTACGTGTCACCTGCACTCTTGCTGCCCTGGGGGAGGCTCTGCAGCAGTGATTTGAACTTGGGGATTATGTTGGGTTGAGACCATCAAGCATTGGTAGGCACAGCGCCTTTTCCAGGAGTGCTTCCTTTACTTCAGGAGCCCCTGGTGTAAGTAGAACTGACTGAAATGCTCACGCAGTCCTTTGCTCATTTTTGGGAAGCCTTCAGATGCACCCTTGGAGTGCCTCTGGTGACTTCTTATCCTCTCTTTGCCAAGAAAGAGCCTCATGCTGAGCAGAAGAGGCACACGGGGCTCACTGCTGTTCTGTCCTCTTCTCCCCGACTAGATCACTACTGGCTACAACCTGGAGGACGACCGCTGCGAGTGTGTGGCTCTGCAGGACTTCCGGGCTGGAGAGCAGGTAGGTTCCACGCAGTGCCTCAGATGTGGGCCAACCAGTAGGCACTGGAGTAGTGTTGTGCTGGCCATTCAGAAAGATGTTGAACTCGGGAGAAAACTTGGGAACGAGCGTATTGGAATGGACATGTTGTTTTCTGTAATAAACATATTGTGCTTTGGGTCCACAAAGAAAGAAGATTTCAGTGCAATTATTTGCCCAGTTGACCTAATAGTCATAGCACTGTTAACTGAAAGTGAACTTTGTCTTACAACACTAAAACAAATTATTTCATAAGTTGTATTGCTTTTATTTCTGTATCTGTTGGTTCTTTATAAAGAGGCAGTATTTAACAGAAGCAGTATTTAAGTGGCAAAAACATAAGGGAATCAAGAACCATAACATCTGTCATCTTGTTCTTTCACTTTAATCTGTGATTTTTTTAATCTAATGATTTGGGTTGGGGAAGGGTTAAGCTTTTCAATAAGTTTGGGAAGACACATCTATAAATCCCTGCCTTCCCTTTGTCAAGTTCACAACCATGCAGATAATACAAAACCTGAACTGATGGAGGCCTCTGATGTTCAATCGAGACAAAAATGAAAACCATTAGTCTAACAAAGTGCCCATCTGCCCTTTCTTCAGAAAAGTTCATAAGCCCCGGATGTAGAAATGGATTTCTGACAGGTGTTGCTTTAAGCTCATGTTCCAGAACGGACTTCCCTGTATGGAAAGGAGAGGAAACTGTGGTCATTCTAAAATGCAGTCCTAAGGGAATGAACAGTCAGGCTGTCCTGTGGAGGGAGAAGAAGGTTGTAGATGAGACCCAGGGATTTGGGGTGACCTGAGCCTGGTTAGGTCCTTCCTGTGGCCTCCCCTGCCTCGTGGTGGTGGACGTGGGTGCTTGGCCCCACCCATCTCAGATGATTTGGGAAGCTTGGGTCATACACCTTCACCTTGGTACACGCTTGTGATACCAAACAGGTGCACGGTTGCTTTAGAGCTATTTTGTCTCATTAGTGTAAAGCAGCATTAGATGTGCGAGAACTAACCCTTTGCTCTGTGATAAGAAAGTGTGCTAAATTTGTTTTATGTCCCTTTATTTTCTCTTTATTGCATCTCAGATTTACATTTTTTATGGCACTCGGTCAAATGCAGAGTTTGTGATCCACAGTGGTTTTTTCTTTGACAATAATTCACACGACAGAGTGAAAATCAAGCTGGGAGTGAGTAAAAGCGACAGGCTATATGCCATGAAGGCCGAGGTGTTGGCGCGCGCCGGCATCCCAACGTACGTAGAAATCAGTCGGCCCTTTCCTGTGGCACTTGTAGTGTGTCTGGCTGCACAGTGTTTAATTGGTGTGTTAATAAAACTTCTCTCCAGTAGTTTATTTTAATCCCTTTATCCCTGTTACACAGCACATTTAGGCTGCAGAGATGCACGGTATTACCATGCTTCCAGTAGACATAATCGTGTCGCTGGGAGCATTCAGTCAGTTCCAGGGGATGTGGCCTGCAGTCCTCATTAAGTTAAATAAGCACTTTGCTATCATTAATGTCTTTCACCTTGAAAAGGTTAATGACCTGGATCAATTTGTTTCATTTAATTCTTTGACACCATTAGTTTCTGTAATGAAGTCATGATCCTCAGTGATTTCAAGAATTCCTGCTTAAATTCCTTAAGATTTTCTTGCATTTGAGGTGTGAAATGATAAAGAGAAGAATTATGATTTATTAGTCCTCCAGGGAATGGAGGAACCATTCTTAATGAAAATGGATTATCCAGGCCTTTTCTTATTGAACTTGTCAATATTTGATTAATGATTAAAGTGTGAACGCAACATAAATTATTATTAACATTTGTGAGGACCATGGGTGTGTTTAAAGCTCTTAACAGGAGCGCACAGCCCCACAGGAGGGCCAGTGGACCCTGGGCAGCTCCAGAGGTGGCTGGTGCCAGGCGTGGCCCTCCTGTCCATCCACTCAGCCTCCTGCGTTCTGCAGGGACTGAACACTACCCTCTGGTAGTTCCCACGAGGAGCTAGAGCAGCCGGCGCCTGGAGGATGGCCAGGAACTGGAGGCTGGGGCCCCAGGCTGGAGTCGGGAGGGCTGACTCTGCCCCTTGCTCTTGTCAGTTCCAGTGTCTTCGCACTGCATTTTACGGAGCCACCCATCTCTGCCCAGCTTCTGGCTTTTCTCCGAGTATTCTGCATGACTGAAGGTAAATCTTGTTGTGAAAAAAGGAGACATTCTTCTTTTGTTTTTAAGATTTCATGAAAATATAAAACTTAAGGATTCTGTTTAAAGATAAAATGGTTTAAAACTAAAGTACTTTTGGGTAGTGGGAAGATGGCGATATTGGAGAAAGCAGAAATTGATCTGTTTAATCCCAGAAGTGCTTAATGCCTGGCATGTTAGAGTAAATAACACTGCAAATAATCTGTATAGAATGCAGAATATTCTTGGCCATAGCCTCTTATTTCATTCCAGAAAGAGTTAAATATATGTATTGAGCATCTGCTTTTATATTTGCTTAAGACAGTCATTTGGGGTTTTTATACTGAGATTTGACCTGACGTGGTCAAATCTAGATTCATCTTGAATGTACTTCATTTGTTCTAGACTGTACAAATTCCCTTGTCCTGAGGTTTCACTTTTGATTATATATTTGTGTGTGTTACTATTTTTATAAATGGCCTTACAATCTGTGCAGAACAGGTTGGGTGGGAATAATGAATGACAAGTGTTCTGGAAAGAGCTGTTTGGGGCATGAGGGAAGGCACAGTCCTGGTCGGAGTGTTCTGTCATGGCCCAGGGGTAGCTGTGCTCTGCTGTCTTCTGCCAGCGTCTCATATCTGCACCCAGGGAGGAGTGCTGCGCAAGACTAGGCTTTGTGAGTGGCCTGGAGGTGGAAGAAACTTGGTCCCAAAGCACAGGGAGGCGATTTAGACACCAGCTATAGAACCAGACAAAGTGAGATATGGTAATCATCCTTAAAAGCACCCACACAGCTGGAGGTTCACCCTATTCAAGAGGAACTCTTAGTGCCTCTATCCTTGGTAGTGCTTCAACCTTACCCTTCAGTGTACATGCATAAGGGTTCCTGTGGGTTTTTCTTGCGTACACCCAAGGGTACTAAGTTGAGTGTCATAGGTCATATCCTCCAGGATTGTATGATGAGAATTCCTGTGATTCGTGGAGCACTTAATGTGTGCTGGGTGTGATGCTCAGTATGGTACACATTTTGCTTTTATCCTGTCAGCCTGGTGGGACAGGTATTCCCATCTCACTGATGTAGAAACTCCAACCCAGGAGATAGACGCTTGGCCAAGGTCTCTGAGCTAGCAAGAGATAACCCTGAGTTAGCATCCAGCTCTTGCCTTCAGAGCCCGTGCCCTGCATGTCCCAGTGCCGCTGCCAGTTTGCAAGTAACAGATCCTGTGGAAGACTTTCTTGGTACTGTGCAGGTTTGGGGAAACGGTGCATGAGAGCTCTGGCCAAGCTCAGGCTGAGCCAGTGGGTAGAAGGAGGCTCAGGGAGCTTCGAGGAGGGGCTGACTTGGATGGCGGGGAATTGCATCAAGGACTCTTCCGCCAGAGCACAGTCTTGCGCAGCCGTCCAGGCGGCCATTTCCTTTTGGGGTGTCCCCTCCCACTGTGTGAACCGAGGCCAGCCTCAGTGCTGGGTGGCAATGGAGAGAAAGCTCTGCCTGCACCCCTGGCTCTCACACATCCCTCTATGAAGAGAGAACTGCAGTGGTTGAGGAAGGACAGTGGGAGCTTAGTACCAAGAGCTTCTGAAAAGAAATTCTACCACCAAGGAAGCCTCATTAAAAAAAAAAAAAAATCATTGCTTTCTCCAAAGAATAGAAACTGAAGAATCAAGAGTCTAAAAATCCTGAATTTTATCATGTTCTTTTGCTAACAAATACAACTCAATAAATCTTTTCTGAACATTAGATAACATCTATTTTCTGTTTAAAAAAGCTATTTGAATCATTTTAGGTTCGTTGCTTCTTTTTAGTTTCTCTTTAGTCATAGGAAGACAATTTGTCATGTCAAGACAATTGATGTATTCTTTGAATTACTCCAACTAATACTAATAAAAGTTTGGTTTGCTGGCAGCAGCAGTTCCTCAATTTGAATTGTAAATAGTGACAGCTGTAGGGCATTTTGCTCTGAAAGAGATACTGTCTCCCAGTTCCATAAGAAGCGGGAGCATTTCTTGGGCATGAATAGCATGGGCACGTTTGGTCTTTTGGAGATAATGTGCCAGGAGATGAAATGCTCAGAGCGGTGCTGGATCCTTCCTCTTCTTAAATATATTTGAAGGTAATTGAGATGTTCACTTGTGTTTGTTTATATTTCCTATTTAAACTCCTGACACGGGAGAGATATAGGCTCATTTTTCATTAACTAAGATTTTTATAGTCCGTTTTCTTGTTTGTTTCTGTTCGTGGCTTGTTATGAGAAGAATGACTACCAATCAGCTTTAAATCCAGAGGGAACCCAGGGTTGCTATGGCTGTTGCTTGCTTCCAAGTTTCTGTTGTTCAGTGAAGCGCCTTTTTAACCCAGTTGGAGTGATGGAGCCCCTGGCTGGGAGAAAGGTGCTAACAGAGTGCAGGGGTGTGTGGCCACATGCTGTCCTTAGACAGCATCTTTTGCAACCGTCTAAAATCTCATGCACCTTGTAGAAACTGTGGCTGTGGAGTGCTTCTCCAACGCTGGACCTAGACTCCAAGCAAGTTTTCTCACCTAAAATGCAGCTTAGGATTCTCTACTTTGGAGAATCTGGCCTGGTCGATTGACCAGGAAGAGCTTTTAGCCCCCAGAAGATGAGGTTGTTGCTTGCTGAAGTGAGAGGTAGTGCTTTTATTCCATCCTAACAGATTGCTGTTTGTACCTTTTGTAGAGGAATTGAAAGAACATTTGCTAGGAGACAATGCTATTGATAGAATCTTCACCTTGGGTAACTCGGAGTTTCCTGTTAGCTGGGACAATGAGGTCAAACTTTGGACGTTTCTCGAAGATAGAGCCTCGCTTCTTTTAAAAACATACAAAACAACGATCGAGGTAATTATATTGATAAAGGACAGTTTGACTGTCACGTTTTTAAAGATGTTTAATGAACTGCATCTTCCTAAATGTAAATTGGTCTAATTCTTTAGCAAAATAATTGTGTAGTTGACATTTTTTATTCAGTATTAATATTTCTCTGTTTCGTACACTTTTAAAGACATTTTTCTATTTAATACACTTTTTTTTTTTTTGCCAAAAGCCATATTGAAGCATTGCTGACTAGAAGGTGAAATTAGTACTTTTCAGTAGCCTCGAACTCGTGACTCCACATTTGCACTTGTGCTTTTGCAATCACTGTTGGGCTGCGGGCTGCAGGCCCTCCTTTCTTGCCCACTGGTTCAGTTCTACGCTCCTGCCTTCCGCCCAGGAGCCATCTGCTGGCCCAGTTGACACAGGTCGAACAATATGGAGTGTAACTTGCTGCAGTTAAGGGTCACAGACCTGAAGCATAGTTTTGATGGAGGTGTCCAGTCATGCAAGCACCTGCACAGTCAAGTTCTAGAACCTTCCAGCACCCTAGCAAGTCCCTTCCTCCTCATTGTCCAGCCTGTCACTGCTGCTTTGCCAATTAAGATTTCTTGTCATGAGCTCTGCTCTTTCTGTCTTCCAGGAAGATAAAGCTGTACTGAAAACACACGACCTTTCTGTTCGCGCAACAATGGCCATCAAATTGCGCTTAGGTGAAAAGGAGATTTTGGCAAAAGCAGTGAAGAGTGCAGGTGTCACCCGGGAGTACTACCGCAAACGCATGGAGGAGGCGGCGCCGCTTCCCAGGTACGAGGACAGCAACCTTGGGCTGTTGGAGGGCAGCGTCGGCGACTCAAGGCTCCCGCTGGTCTTGAGAAACCTTGAGGAGGAGGCCGGGGTGCAGGAGGCCTTAAGCCTCAAGGAGGCTGTCGGCAAAGCCAAGGCTGCAGAAAACGGGCTCATCAATGGTGAAAACTCTATCCCCAACGGGACCAGGTCCGAAAATGAAAGCCTAAACCCAGAGGAGAGTAAAAGAGCGAACGAAGATGCCGAAGAATCTTCAGGTAGCACTGAGGAAGCGAGAGAGCAGCTCTGAGTGCAGCGCCCCAGCCAGCAAGTCCAGTTCAGCGGAAGTGTGTGGACAGTCCGTCCACATCGCCGTGTTCCCTGTTAATGTTTTTCTTTCCGCAGAGAGGAAAATATGTTTTTGCTGCTTTATATAAAAATGATTTTTTAAGTTATTTTGAAGATGTAGCTTCCCCTTTTTGATTAAGATTGCCATCTTGCTTCTAGGCAAAAACGTTAACGGCAGCGGAGGGGAGGGTGCCTTTGGAGATCCGCAGCCCCGTTGCGGGCTCCTGTGTTTTCTTCCTGGGGAGGAACTCGGCTCCTTGCTCAGCTGTGCTTTTGTGGTCCTGTCAGCCTGATGACCGGAATGAAAGCTTGCTCTGCCTCCTGCCAACAAGCGTCGAGCGTGGGACTCTGGGTGTTCAGTGGAAGGTGGTGGGGACTCAGCGGAAAGCAGGGGAGAGGGTAGGAAACTAAATTGAGAGTCCAGGCAAAATCTTTTTTTTTTCCTTCTTAAAAAAGTAATACCCCAGTACCAAAATAAAAGGTAAGGTGGCAACCTTATTTTTAATAGTTTTAAATGTTGATGATAGTCCTAATTATATAAATATATATACACACACACATATATATATATATATATCTAGTGATTTCTAAGGATTTGTTTACTTTTTTGTGTTTTGTTTCACTGTAATAAGAATTTGTCCTCCTTCTTGAAGTGGGACACGCATCCTCCTCCTCATTTCAAAGTGGTGCGCTTGATTTGCAGCGTTGGTAACCGAGTGTGCAAGCACAGTGGCCCGCAGCCTTACATGGTGGTCAAGGTGAGGCGGCTCCCTGGCTTTTCTGGACTCACAAGCTAGAGATTTTCAAAGCTACCCTTTTGAGTAAAATCCCTTATTAAAAGGACAACATGATTAATATTTTCGTCTATTCTTTTTCTTTGAAGCGGGAGAGGCCCTTTGGGAAGAGTTTCATGCAGTCTATCTTCTTGTTCCCTAAGCTTTTCTAGAACCTTCACCTTGTGCTGTGACTCTGCTCTCCTGGTACAGAGAGGGACAAGAGCCAGCGGGGCCCAAAGGGATGCAGTCGCTTCTTTGCCCCTGTGCTCCAGCCAGGGCACAGGCAGCAGGACCACATGGAAAACTAGGCACGGGTGTCAGGGGAAGCAAGGTTGGGGCAGTGCCCTGGGTGGAGTGAGTGGAGCTGTCCCCAAAAACCTTCAGTGTTCGGCAAATGACTACTGATTCCCTGGACTTCGATGTTTCGCGTTGCTTCTGATATCTTAAATATTGAGGTTGTGGCTTATTTCAAGCAATGCTGTGTGAGTTATTCAGTCATCAGTTTGATGAGTGCTGCTGCAGTAGGCTGTGGGCCCTTGGGCGTCCCTCCTGGGGGAGACAGCGCTGCAGACTGTTGCTCGCTCCCCTCCTGGGGGTCTGCGTGAGTAACCCTGATGCACGGCTTTGCGTGGCGGAGCAGGATAGGTTGCTGGCGTTGGTGCCAGTAACTCCCCTGCACTGTGCTGTGTGCAGTTGAAACTTGGTGGAAGGAGGAGTGTGACCACCAGCTCTTGGATCGCCAGACACCTGGGACACTTGACCACGAGTGTCCACTAGCAGGTGAACTCCTAGTCTCCAGAAGGCAGAAGCACTGTAGTCCACAGAAGTTTTCTAGAGTGGTGTTGAAGCCCCAGGGACTAGAACTTTCAGCACTAATTTGCCTACAAATGTATTTTTTCGTTGGATTAAAAGTCTTCAAGCCTAATATTAAAAATGCCTTTTGAAAACCTATATTCAGTTCCAATGGAGCATCATACGACCAGATAGTTCCCAAGCTATTCCCTGGAAAGGGTTCAAGTCCAGACAGAGCTGAACGAGTCAGGGTTCCAAGCCCCAGTGTTCCTCCTCCTTTGCTGCGGTCATGACATCCCTCCTTGGAGCCTCAGTTTCTTTATTCGTTGTAAGATGAGAGAATAGCTGTAAGTCATCGAAGGTCTCTGCTTTAGAACCCAGGGACTGTTTGTCCTGTCAGTTAATTCTCCATCCACAGAGTCTGTTTGTGAGTCACTGGACCAAAAGTGTTAAGAACAGCTCTGCATTTGTGACATAAAATTGGCTCTCATAGAACAGAACTTTGTTGATGTTGGAAGACAGGATTGTTGAACGGTGCTACTTTCCTGAATTGGTCAAATTGCCCTAAAATGACTCTTAAGGCACCAGAGCCACAGCACATGCTACTTGACCTCTCTGCCCTGTCCCTCCCAGAGGCAGTGACACTGCTCGTGCATAGTGAGGCTGCAATTTAAGCATTTGGAAATGGAGGGAAAGTGATTAAATTGGCATTGAAGAACCCTTGCTGCTATCTGTCATAAAAATGGGACATTCTCTCAAACCATTTTAATGTTGTTTTCTTCCTAATGCTTTTGAATAAGAGGCTGTTGAGGCCAGACCCTGGGAAAGTGTCACCTCTGCCTTTTTCCTTAGTTCTGTGTGTTATTTGTATAAATAGCATTAGATTTCATCCGCCTATAGAAGCACTCAGTTTTTCATGAAGACTGGTGATTAATAGGTGCTTTTTCTCCATTAATTTGTAGAATAGACTCACTAAAAGATGCATTTAATTTTTTCCTTTTTGAGAGGTGGGATAAGCATTTTGAATATTACCAGATTCCCAACATGGCAGAGTCGTGCTAAATTTATCCTACCCTTAAAAATGAAGAAAATTATTTTCTGCAAATTATCAGTTATTCCTATTTGGTGGTTAATGTGTACATGTTGGAGTAAAAAAATAAGAAAGCCAGTCAAAAGCAAGTGGCTGTGACGTGAGGTCAGAACGGGATGGCACTGACTTATATAAGAAGCTACGGTGCTGGCCGGTGGGGGTGTTTCTGAAGACCCAGGCACTAAGTGCGGACTGTCCCCGGAGCTATGGTGAGCAGCTCTATATGGGATATAGTGCACTGTGATCCTGCCCTTGCTG
The DNA here is from genome assembly GCA_004027875.1 of Aplodontia rufa. Classification (NCBI taxonomy): domain Eukaryota; kingdom Metazoa; phylum Chordata; class Mammalia; order Rodentia; family Aplodontiidae; genus Aplodontia; species Aplodontia rufa. The sequence continues at coordinate 2,470 of PVKS010003281.1, read as the reverse complement.
GGCGTGTTAATGGAGTATAATTAATAATCCAACCCAAAAGATTTGGCCCCTCTTATTTAATGTCAGGTTGAGATGGGCACAGAACAGAACCCAGTAACCGCATTGGGGCCATCGCGCTATTTTAATCAGCGGCACCGTATCTAATGCGTTCCTGAAGTCCTGCATACAGGTTGGATTTGAGGGACCAATTGTGCTTAGATGCACTGGCAAACTGAATATGCGGCTGCCCTGCTGGACTTGGCTGTGCTGGGAAGGGAACCTTAGGGCACATGTCCCTGCCCTCCCAGATTTGAGGAACTGTGTGTGAAGGCGGGAAGGGGCAATGAGGGCCCGGGGTGGAGGCTGATCACTGCCAAGTGAGATAGCACTCTCTTGCGCTCGCTGCTCTGGCCAGGACAGGCCATCATCAGAATATCACTGATGCAGAGTGGATCAGCAGGCCAGATTCCCAGCGTGAGCAGGGTGAGCTTTGGTGGCCACCCTCCTTCGGTTCCTGGGCCTACTTTTAGAGGACCTCGAGGGCCTTGGAGGCAAGGTACAGAAGGCTCCCTCCCTGCCAGGGGTGTGGGAGTCCTCCAGGGACTCTTCCTGGCTCCTGTTTTCTGAGCGTGGGCTGCTCCTGGGAGGCTGCCAGAGCCGGTGGGACTTAGGATGAGGCCACTTCCGCCTTGGACTCGCTTGTGCTCTGGGAGCAGTTCTGGATTCCATGGGCAACCCAGGGATGCGCTCCTCCCAAAGTGCCACAACCCAGCAGTGCTGCCCCATCAGAGAGTGCTGAAGAAAGCAGGGGAGGAGGTGGACCTGGAGGTGCATGTGAGGGGCCGAGGGCTGTGACTGCTGGGCCCAAGCCTGCTGCCTCAGAGGTGCTCGCACGGAATGGTCCTGTGCTGTGGCAGATGAACAAAGGTGGTGACTCCCTCCAACCCAGTTGCCACCCTGGCAGAGCCCTCAGAGCAGGGCAAAGACGCAGAGAAGCCAGTGTTGGTGGATAGGTCCCAGCATGGTGCATGGAGTGGGGGCAAAGCTTGGAGGCACTCTCTTTTTTTTTTTTTTAAAGAGAGAGGGACAGTGAAAGAGACAGAGAAAGAGAGAAACAACTTTATTTAATTTTTCACATGGCCTTAGCTGCTCCAACACTCAGTTGTGTATGTGGCGCTGGGGTTTGAACCCGGGTCCTCGTGCTTGCCAGGCAAGCGCTGAAACCGCTGAGCCACCGCTCCAGCCCCTTGGAGGCACTCTCAGCTCAGCTCCAGCTCCTCATCTTTAGCAGCATGTTCGTATCCTGTCACCCACTGGAGCCACTGTTCTTGGCGCAGACTCAAGCATGCCTGTGTGTCCACAGTATATTTCACATATGAACGTGTGTGTGTGTATTTGGTACAGAAGTGTGTGCGTACATATGCGTGTGTGTAAAGCCATCAGAACTCATATCCTTCTGCTTCAGGCTCCCAAGAAGCCCCTCGGTGTGGTTGGGGCTGTGTGGCCTCGTCTGGCTTGTGTTGGATTTCCAGAGCCGTGGATGTAGCCAGGGCACAGTGAGTGCTCTACAGGGCTCCATGCCTGGCTGGTCACAGCGAAGAGAGAGGCCCGTGTACAGACCATAACCGACACTCCCAGGCAGAAAGCCCTGTGACTCTAGTCGCCCTCCTTCCCTATCCTCTTCCTTGGTGTCTCCCCCCCTCACCTTCCTGTTGCTCCTTGTGGGACTCCAATCCCTCACCAATGTTCTAGCAGGCACACTGCACCTCACTCATCGTTTGCCATCTTAACATACAGTTCTGGAGGACAGGAACTTTTAGGGTCACAGGTCTGCTTAACCATGCCCCGCCCCCGCCAGGACTGGGGCAATGGCTCAGTGGTTACAGAGCTTGCCTGCCACAAGCAAGGACGCAGGTTCAAACCCCAGCACCATGTACACAACTACGTGTCGGAGCAATGAAAGCCACATGAAAACCTAAATAAAATTGATTCTCTCTCTCTCTCTCTCTGTCCCCCTCTCTTAAAAAAACAAAAAAACACAGGCCACTTCTGTGACACCCTGCTGGGTCCCTCTGTAGTGAGGCTGGTGTCTCTTCCCATCCTCCCTTGTGCTCCAAGGAGGAGCTGACGGACCATGTCCCACTCCGGTGAAAGTGACTGCTAAGGCACAGGTCCTTCAAAAGTGTCTGCATTTTAACCTGCAAGCGAGACCACAGCCCAGAGGAGAAACCGTTTCCCAATTGCTAGGCAGGCAGGCAGACCTAAAGCAGAGCCCCGACCCAGTGCCTGTCATGGCCCCAGCAAGATTCTTGATGCACAGGACCTGGTTCTTGTCTGCGAGACGGAATAGCAGTATGAGGTCACTGGGAAAAGCTTCATGTGACAGTCACACAAGTGTCCTAGTGAGTGCCAGGAGCAGAGGAGGCACCAGTGCTGGTCGCCCTGGTTGTTGAATGCATAATGGTTGTAAGCTGAAGAGCTAAGTGGTGGG